>BQNB010139974.1:2987-17478 GCA_026074375.1 Tanacetum coccineum
ATCAAGTTCACAAGCTGTTAACAAGAGTCCTACGTATTATCCTTGTGATTATGCCATAACATCTGAGTGATACTCTTTAGTATTCACAGTGACGCTGGAAATCCTTTAGAGCCAACATCAAACAAGATCTGTGGTAGGTGACTTGCGATATTCTATATGAATCAAACTTGTGATAACTAGATATCGATAATGGTCCAGTAAATGAATTGACAACTCAATCAGTAAGATAGTAGCTAACCAGTTCACTCATATTGTGTTGTCTTCTTTGAGACGTTCTGATATTAAGAACAAGCTAGCATGGTGAATCTAATACATATGTGTTAGAGGATCTTACGCTTAAAGATGGAAATCCTGTCAAGGAGATTCTTCTAAATTGAATCTACGTAATCATAGATTGGTCCTTACAGAACCAAAGGTTAATCCAACCAAATCTGCACGAATGACAAAGCCATATTTGTCCACAAGCTTTGTTGCTGACTGTTTATTTCAAGATTCATATAAAGATATAGATGGAGATACCTCATTCTAGCAGAGTCGGATTCATTACCACATGCTCATGCTTAAACTACAAAGATATACTATATGCATCAAGATTCAAGAATCAAGAAACCTCAAGAATTAAAGACAAAGACTTCCGCAAACTCTGATATTAATGATCCCTCCTCAGAAACTAAGCTTTGGGGAGATTTTTAGAGAGATTTCAAGAAGATACAAAGTATGAGCATGTTGGTCAAGACACAAGATCGTAAGGTGGCAAAGACGATCAAGATAAACAAGGAAAAGATTTAAAGATCTCAGAACTAAAGACAAAGTCAAAAGACAATGACAAAGGCTCAAGATCAAAGATCACACAACATGAAGGAATAATCCCATAACAAAATAAAGTCCAAGAACAAGACTCAAGAACTCAATGATAAAGCAATCTGAAAGACCTTACTTCGGGGAAGATTGTTAGCCTCAAGTTAACAAGTCTAATATGAAAGCTTAGAATCTCTCAGAAACCAAGCTTAGGGGGAGATTGTTAGCCTCAGAGTATTAAGTCAAACTAGAATTCTTGGTCTTTATTTAGTAATTGTTGTAATAGGCTAGAAACATGTATCGAGCTAGTTAGTTAATATAATATTGTATGTGTATCGGGCTTAAGCCAAATGTAATCCCGAGCCCGACCCATGATCCAAAACACACTGCCCAACTAGCTCTCTAAGAGCCAGCCTAAGTGTAAGTATAAATACCTCTTCTCTACAATGGAGAAGGGTTGGTTGTCATTTTAGTTGTAAATATTATATTTGATAATCCACCTTCATTTTCTATATCTTTATATCTATCTTTAAATTCTCTCTAAACTTCTTCTTACTTCCTTCTCTTTTCTCATTTGATTCATGTACTAGTAATGGAAGTGAAGTGATTACAAGTTCTTACAAAAATAAAACAAGTAAAAGAAACTAGTACTCCCCTGGTTTGCTCAATAATGGAGAAGAAACATGCGATAACTGGTTAAATCATCATCTAAGAATCATCCAATGAAACTTCCTAAGAATTTCCAAGCTTCTTCTCATCAAATATAACCTGTAATCAAAGACAAAGACAACTATACCAAGCATAAAATGTGATATTCAAATATACAATATGAATTTAGGGTTTGACTCGATAAAGCAGTAAAGATAGGATGAGAGAATTGTCAAACTTATTTGTTTTGTAGGTTTATAACAGAAGATTACATATTTCAAATGTTATGCAAGTTTTATTTTCAAAAATAATTAAAAACTTTATGTTTTTTGGAATTTGGCGTTTGACACCGTCATGAAAATCCTGACCTTGTCATAGGTGTCGTGGTAACGGCGTCGCGTGTACATCGTGACGTCGTCTCCATGTTCTGTGAAAATAAAATTTTTGTTTTTGATGAAAAATTTCCTGCACTTGATTCCATAAGTTAGTTCCTATACAAATGGCTACATAAAACCTCAGATTTGACAATTTACTCATATGACTCAAACTGACGCGAATTAATCTAAACAATTCATTTGACATGCTTGAACTTGGTTCAAAAACCGGATAAATTCTCCTACACTTATTATTTGCAAAATACCTTTGATTGAAATTAAGACAAGGTTAAAAACAAAACAAAGCATGATTACAAGATTGGGGTTCGAACATGATAGAATAAAATGAAAAGAATAAAACACATGACACTCCTAATGTGCGAGAAAAATAAATATTGGGTTGCCTCCCAAAAAGCGCTTGTTTTTGTTCGAGTCATAAGCCTGACTCTACCCTTATTTAACAGATAAAGGGGAAGGGTTCCCCTACACTTGAGTTCAAGTGCGGGTGATAGTAACGGTATAAACCACCGTGATGAGAAGGAGCCATACGTTGAGAATTTTGTTGTTGAAGAATACGCTCTAAACGGTGTGCTTCTAGAATTCTACCTCTCTCTACTTTATTTGGCCTATTGAATAAACTAAGTTCTTCTCCTAGAGGAGAAACTTCCTTAGATTCTAATCGCCAATCATCATCAAACATCTCCCAATTTGAAATATCAACACATAGGGATACACTTTTTCCTAATAAACTCGGTTTAAATCCATAATGTCTCTTAGGGTCATCTATACATGTGTTATAATAACTATACACACCCTCAGGATGGGAATTTGCCACGTGAGGTGAAGGCGGTGTTTGAGTTGTTAAATAATCTACTACCTTTATCCTATAACTATTCGGTCTATGTGGTTTGATGGGTGGTTCGGGGCCTATTACGTCTCTTAGACTTACATCTAAGGATGGACTATTGAGTAAAGGTTGAGGCTCTGGTCCATCAAAACTAGGAACTTCCCTAGAACTAAGAGGAGTGTTGTGATTACAATTCAAGCTTACTTCCTCTAGTTTTGTTTCGTTCAAAGGTTCTACCTCTATCGGGGTTCCTAAAGTCTTTTCTACTTCTTCCGGGTAAGTCACGGGCGGTGTGTATTCCTCAAATGATGGTAGGGTTTGTGTGGTACTCTCAGGGCTTGTAACTCCTACCTCATTATCCATCATACTTAGGCTATCTACATGCTCATCATAATCTAACCATGCCATACACCTAGGTACCTGTACCCTAACCATATCATCCCCAACTATTTGAGCATTTGGATTTGCTATTGTTTCATCAAAAATAGCGCTTGTTGGGTTGATATATTTTTTTACTTAGCCTAAGTAGTACAGATAGTTATTAGAGAAGTTAGTCCTAAGGTCGATGGATAGATTCGCATTCTCCATAGTGAAGTAATGGAAAAGGTCAATTGAAAAATTAACAAACAAAACAAACAAAGAAAAGATAGACTACGAGAAACTAATATTGAAAAAAAATTACTTGAAAGGATTCAAGCAAGTAGAACTAAGCTAAACTATGATCAATACCTAACTATTCCCCAGAAACGGGAAACGGCCCCAAAAACTAGAAGGCGGCATGCGTCGATCCGAAAGACTTCTACACTAGTGTTTACAACCCCTGGCAGAGTACCCTAACCGTTGTAGTAGTAGTATAGGCAAGACTCGAGGGGGTTGTTATTTCGTATCTAGTAATAGGTTTGGGAAGGTCTTGAATCACAATCGAACAGAATTCTATAGGTTAAGGGAAGATTCTTTTTTGTGTTTTTATATATTATAAAGCAGGTAAAAGCAATAAATTGTGATGAGTGTGGTGGATGGTTGTTTTAGCACAGTGGGTTTAAACAGGGCGAATGCGAGAACGTGCTGAGTAGTCGCTATTAGGGGTGATTTGGGCAACCGTCACTCTCTCTAATAAATTTATAACGGCTAGCGCGATATTATATGGAGGAAGCTATCCACAATATGTCACGGAGTTTAGCTCGCCGCACTACAGTTATAGCGGCTTCGATGACTCGAGGAGATTAAGTTGAGCTATAGTTATGAGCATTTCTAGTGCATACAACACTTGTGATGATCTATGGTAAATTTCCTAAGTCATGAACGAATTACTCGAACCTGCCGTCTATATTATTTTCCGTTAAAAGCAATGCCCAAGTAAGGTAGTAGGAAGACTATAAAAAGGCCCCTTAGAGTAATATTAAATGCATTGTGAAATATATTAAGAGTGGATCAATCATATAGGGGGCAAGGTAGTATGAAGACTGTTACCTGATGGTATTCTTTCTACACAATCATGTTGTTCTAGACATATCAATAACGATACAGACAAAATCTAGTTTTCTAAGACCTAACAGCCAAATTCTTCACAAGAAGCAACACCACAAGACTACACCTAGGATTGCGATTACGCGTAAAAAGAAAAAATATATAATAACTAATAGAAAATTACCAATTTACCCTTGAGGACAAAGGTGAAAAGGAAATTCTTCAAAATATATATAATATAATATAATACGTATCTTAACAGGGAAGTATGATTCTCCGGGTTGTTTCCCCAACGACTTGTGAAATTGAAACCACGTTTGATGCTTGGACAATGATTTGAATGGGAAAAAATAGTTGATTTGATTAACTACGTTTAACAATTAAAATTAGAAAATTTAACATATTAAGCATAAAGGGGGGACAAATAACAGTAATCAAAATTTAACTAAAAACGCAAAACGGGACCCCTAAACGGAGGTCAAAAACCTTAATTTGCTAAAAATAAACCTAACTTAAATTTTACTTTTAAAATGGACTCTATTTGACTAAAAAGTAAGTTTAAAGAAAACTAGAACAAAAATGGAGTTGAAATGAACGTTAAAACACGAAAAACGAAAACGAGAACGAATCCCGTTTCTTTAGAAATGAAATTATTTGGAAAATTAACTCTACTAAATTAAAATCTAATTATCCTATGAACTTTATTATAAAAGAAATTTTCGTAAAAAAGATTTTTATTTTTTAAGATTATTTTTCAATTTTTTTATGATTTTAATAAAGTATTTAATGAAAAAAAAAAAAATAATGTTTAAAAATACTAAATGTGCTATAAAAATTCTAGAAAAATGACAGAAAATAGCTTAAACTATTTAAATCCTAGGAAAAACAAGCCCGATGTCACAGCTTATTGAATAAGCTACGAAATAAGCTTTAACAGCTTTTTAGGCTTATTAAGGGAAAATGTGTATAAGAAATAAATTGTGCAAGGGTCTTATGAAAAAGACCCAAGGGCATAACGGTAAGGGGAGGTTAAGTTGTGTATTATAAAAGTTGAGGTGGTGAGGTCGGGGTTTCGAGCTCTGCTCACCCCCACTTCCCCACCTTCCTTTTTTTTGGTATTTTATAAAAAACTTAAAAAAGAAAAGTTGTAGAAGACAACTTTTTAAGCCACTTTAATAAAAGAACTATAAGCTGAAACTCAAAAATAAGCTCTTAAAGAGCTTATGAAAAAGCTGTTTCAGGAACTTAGCTTTTAAGAGCTAAAAGGCTACTTTTCACTTAATAGCTTGCACATAACTCATTTTAAGCTCAAATTCAAATCTAAAAGCTGTTCTGAAAAGCTAATGATGTGTAAAAGCTAAATTCAATAAGCTAAGTTAACTGAAAACACTAAAAGGTCTCTAAATCTAATGATCAAAAGAGCAAACTAAAACTAAAAGCTTAAAACTAGATAAGCTAAATTGCACAATAAGCTACTTCAGATGCGTGATTAGATCTTTTTTGAAGAAACTTACAACCTACTTATAAACTATTAATCCAAACCATAAAAACAAATACTAAAAGCTAGAAATCAAAATTTAAAAGCTAAGTTTTAGTTACTACTGTTTTTGGCTTTTTGAGGCTTTTTTATGAACTTTAGAAGCTAATTAATCCTAGAGATTAAGCTAGAGATTTGAAAACAAGTTTTAAACTAACTTATCCTATGTCTAAACTATAAGCTTACTTAATTTTAAAAACCTAAAGCTTAATTAAGCTAGCTTAAATTCAAATGAAAAGGCAGCAGTAGTAACTGCTAATTGTTACTACTGCAATGCCATTCTGGCCAATGGCCAAAACAACAATGGAAGGTGACCTAAAAGGTTACCTCGCACTAGAAACCTACCTATTGATTGTCAAAAGACCTAGCAAACTAAATCCAAACCTAGGAAGGCTTGGATCAAAATATAACAATCCAAGAAAAAGGGAAAAACTCCCCTAGTGTAGGAACAAAGAAATTAAGCACAAACTTTTATATATAATGGAAATCTAACCTAAGAAAACATTTTCCATTACGATTTAAGAATTATTATGAAAAGTAATTTTAGCAAAGACACAACATCAAGTTTGACTTAAAAAGGTCAAACCTCACAAACCAAACACCCATTTAACCATTTTATAGATTCATTTTAAACAAGCTAAACAAAAATCTAATGACTAAAACTAATAACCAGATGCTAAACACTTATAGCAAACCTAATAGACCATACTCTAAGTAAATTAATAAGACAGGTTTAAAAAGCTAATGAGCCAAATTACACCTATTTTTGGGATTTTTATATGAAATTTTAAGACAAATTGTAAAAATCTACGATCTATACTACTAAAGCCTAAAACAGATTATAAATCAAGTTCAACCAGCTAACAAATAAGCAAGCTAATAAGCAGATTATAAGCAGCTAAGCAAATTTAGACTAGGAAAATTAAGGCAAGTAAAGTAAATGAACACTTACAATCAACCTTAGCTAAACAAAGGTTAAATTTGCTCAAAGAGCTTATCAATAGCTCTGGCTTATTTAAAATAAGCCAGTAAAAGTCCATGGAAGCTCATCCTTTGCTAGCTTCCCTTCCATAAGCTCAAAATCCAATAAGTTAAGGTATTAAACTTATTTTAAGATTTAAGTAGATTAGGTACTTATTAAAGCTCAATTACAAGCTTAGAGACTTGTAAGAGCTTATGAGCTTTTGAAACAATATCATACATGAGAGTAAAGAAGAGCTTATAAGTGAAAAAGCTTATGAAAACTAAACTTAGGATTTTATTAATACTCAAAAACAGATTACAATGCTTTATAAAAGAGATTACAAGAGCTTGAAAAAGTAAAATTACATTTAAAAAAAACTACATAAGCTATTTAACTAAGAAAAATTACAAGAAAAAGAGATAAGCTGTGTGTGAGGAGTGAGGCTTTATATAGCAGCAAGGAGAAGCTTCTAGGTGTAGGTTTGTTACACGCTCCTCTCAATCCTATCCGTACATTCCTTCAATGATTGGAGAATCACTCTTGGCCGTTAGATCAATATCAATCTCACACGGATTGCCAGCATGGCAATCCATGATGTGACACCTTTGTGTTACTTCTGTGAGTGTATATAGTACAAATCCCATCATTCCTTGTGTTTCTTTCATGATCCACGTGTGATTCTTCATTAGGGCTTGACCAATAAGATTGCTTGGGTGACGTTTTCCTCTGCCAAGGTGTACTTTGACACTTGAATTGCCCTTTCTAACCCTTAATTGTGAATTGCCATTTGTTTTTGACCCTGTGGTAAAATCTTAAAGATGATGAATAATGACAACGAGAATTCCCGCATGAAATCCTTTTATAAAAGGATTTGTTTGACTTTTATTTTTACCCGTGTTTAACCTTTTGACTTATGAAAGGACTTGGGCCGGGTGTTGGTTATAAGAAATGGGCTCGGGCTTTGGTGTTGGGCTTAGATAACAAATTTAGGATTTAGGTTATATAGAAGGGTTTAAGCCCGTTTATTTTAGGGACCATTTTTGTAATTCAGAAATTTATGAAGGACTGTTTGGTAACTTTGAGATTTTTGTCTAGTTGTGATTTTGACCAAGGGTTGATTGAGGGTTGACCACTGCTGACTTTTTATAGCTTTCTCCCAGCTCTTTGCGTGCTTTTCCGTTCTCGTGTTCGTGTTTGCCCGGTTTTAACCGTTTTCTTGTAATTTTTGCTTTATCCATACCTACACAATCACAAAGACAAAACAAGGAATATTCAAGCATTTAAAGCACAATTTTGTCTTATTAGGGCCATTTTTGATATAAAATGGATATGTGTTTTCACACATATCAATGTGCCTATACTTTTGGTACCAAGTGTCCTCACGTAATGTTATATGCCTTATAAACAAAATACCTCAAAACTTCTCCAATACTAAACCTTTGAAAAGAAAAAAAAAAAAAATAGCAAAGATTTATGTGGAGGTGAGTTAAGAAATCACAAGTTATAAAACATCCCTATTTTCCATTTTTCAAAAACTTTTCCATTTTTTATAATTTTTTTTATTATTGAGATAATTTTGACTTTCGTTACTTCCATAACTGTTAGGGATCATAGAACAAGATGCATTTCGATTCCGAGAATGCCCCAAAAAGGATAAATTCATCGTTCCCCACTTTTCACTTATCCAAACCAAGCTTAAAACAAAATCACAGCTAAATATCAGTAAGGATGCTAACACTACTCATATTTGCAACTTGTGAACTTTTACTCCGAAATTTCTTAGTTTCTTTAGTGAGTGTGCTATCTGAATTTTCCAACATGGATCAACTTTTTGCAACATACTCGCTTACGTTCACCTTAGAATTTATGTGTTTAAAGGCTCGTGATGATCCCATGTAGCGACTTTTCGTATCGGCACCATCCCTACTTACGGCTTAGTGACAGGCTTTTAACACCTCGCAGAGACTAGTATCGATGACTCACGAACCTTAGGTTTTCACCAAACTCTTAAGGTTTCTCGGACTATTTCCTAGCTTATAAAATAGAATAGTAAAGTGCAAAAGCATATTGAATTTAACAAAAAGAGTCAATTTAATTTTAACTTAATTATCTAGACATTTATGCCAATTATTAACCTCAAAAATTTTAGAAGGATGAACATCGGTTGTGAGGCAGGCAAGACATGACAACAAACTTTTATTAGCCTCAGATCTTTATTCTTACTATGGGCTTTCTTTAGAAGACTACCACATCGGTTGTGAGCCGGCAAGAGGTAGTAAACTTTTATCAACCCACAGCTTTTATTATTATATATCTTTTTATTATTTTACCATTATTATTATTATTATTTTATTTATATAAAGAAGACTTCTTTTTGAAAAATTCAAGTATAAATTTGAACTAAGACTAAAATTTTTGCTATATATTACATAAAAATTGTTGATTTAAGTTTAATCTCCAAAAATAGCACGTATATTAATCTGGTTAAGAGCTTATGGGAGAAAAAGCAACAAGTTACATACATGAGCTCTTAAGATTTCCAAATAATCCTTGTTTAGCATCCTACTCATACTTAACTCTATCATTTTTTGTTCTTCGCGAATTAGCGAACGCTTAGCCTAAAAGTTAAGGAACAAGCTAGAGCTCAACACGCTCGATCAGGTCAAAATTTACTCTTATTCTTACCCAGCAAGAAAGTCAAAATTGTGACAAAAACACTTATTTTATTTTTAATTTTTTTAATTTTTTTTTCATATTTTGAAAATTTTAGTGGGAAAACGGGTAACATGAGAACAATGAGAACAACGGGTAAAAGTAGGCAAGATCATATCGAAGATATACTACCCCATACTAAAATCAAACATTGTCCTCAATGTTTCCTAGCCTAAGACTTAAAAACCCCATACTAGAATTCAAAAAGTCTAATGCATAACTCAAACATGAAGAAAGTATCACAAAAATCTTTAGCCGTTTATTAAGTGTGCTATAAGATAAATGTTAGTCGATAATAATCTTTAGGATATCGGATTTCCCCAAACTAATGGAAAGCAAATGCTAGGAAGCTCGAGTAGACCGGGACAAAACACCGAACACGAGAGTCTTTAGAAAAATTTGGGTCTATCCTGCAAACAATCACAAGTACAAACAACAAACACAAAGAACGGAAGAGTACAAGCCTCCTCACAACACATTAGAAGCTAGAAAGAAAAATAGAAAATGGATAAGCATGGGGTGCCTCCCACGAAGCGCTTTGTTTTTGGTAACCGAGTCACATAGCTTGACTCGATCCCTGAATTCATTCGTCCTTAGGGAAAGTTTGGAGATCCGGGACAACCATGGTTGGTGTGTCCCCTCCGAAGTAGTGCTTAAGTCGGTGGCAGTTCACTTTGAAGTTTGATCCGTCAGAGTGAGATAATTTTGCAGTGCCATATGGAAAAACTTCAGTATGGATGAAGGGACGGACATATGGTTTTAAGGCTTTTCCGAGATATCATTAAACGAGAGTTGAAAAGCAGACTTGGATCACAACATTGAAATGGGTTTTTATCTTTTGGTGTGAGCTTCTTTGTCCTCTCCTTATAAATCAAAGAATTCTCATAAGATTGATCACGAAGCTCATTAAGTTCATTAAGTTGCAGCTTACGGTGATCGCCCGTGGTTTTAAGATCAAAATTAACATGTTTTAAAGCCTAGTATGCTCTATGCTTTAATTCGATAGGTAGATGACACGGCTTTCCATATATGAGCTTGTAAGGTGTGCAACCAATTGGTGTCTTATAAGCAGTATGAAATGTCCACAGAGCGTCATCAAGCCTATCAGACCATGAGGCACGATTTTCTCTAACTGTTCTTTCTAAAATACGTTTTAACCTTCGATTTGACACCTCGACTTGACCACTCGTTTGAGGGTGGTAAGCAGTAGAAAGACGATGAGTGACCCTATACTTAGACATTACTTTAGCAAATTTTTCATTACAGAAATGGGTCCCACGATCGCTTATAATAGCTCTCGGTGTACCGAATCGGGCAAAAGGAGATTTCAAAAACTTAACTACAACTCTAGCATCATTTATGGGGAGCGCCTTGGCTTCGAACCATTTTGAAAGATAATCAACAGCTACGAGAATGTACTTATTTCCTTTAGATGACAGAAATGGTCCCATAAAGTCTATGCCCTAGACATCAAAGATTTCACACACTTGGATGGAATTTTATGGCATCTCATCATGTTGTGAAATTTTTCCTTGACGCTGGCATGAGTCACAGTTTTTGACTAACTCATGGGCATCTTTGTAGATTGTGGGCCAAAAGAATCCGGAGTCAAAAACTTTTTTGACGGTGTAGTTGGCACCGTAATGTCCCCCAGTGGGTCCACTATGGCAAGCTGTGAGAATGTCGACAGCTTCTTGGCCTGAAACACATCGCCGGATCACTTGATCTGCACAGGCTTTGAATAGAAAAGGGTTGTCCCAAAAATAGTGTTTGACATCTTTGAAAAATTTGTTTTTCTGTTAAGTTGACATTCCTTTGACAATGAAATTCCCCGCGTGGTAATTTGCATAATCGGCAAACCACAAGGTACTTGGGTCACCACGAGAAGTCACCATATTAAGTGTCTCAAGAGGAAAATTTTTGTTAATTTCCTTTGGATCGAAAACTTTTACTTAGGGTTTTCTAATAGGGATAAATGATCGGCTTGCGTGTCTCTGCTACCTTAGTAGAAATTAACTTTAAAATGACTTCTCTGAAGGAGTAGAACCCATATAGCAATGCTTGCTTTGGCATCTCTTTTTGGCTAAGGTATTTAAGGGCTGATTGGTCCGTAGCACTATATTTGACTTAATGGGTAACGTTGGCAAGTTACCTTTCCACAGGGACATTCGTTCCTCAATCAATATCACTATGGTGATTTTCATATTAACGTATTGATGTCATGAGCTTAGGGCAATAATACTATTTTCTATGATAATTGTACGTGTTGCAATTATTACCACATATGATAACTTGTATTCGATTATTTCCATGATAATTGTAAATGCAATTATAACTATTACAAACTATGGGTGTATAACAACGTAACCTACTATTGAGCTTATACTCAACTATTATAACTAAAAACCTATGAGTTTCACTCAACCTTTGTGTTGACCCTTTTTAGCATGTTTATCTCAGGTAATTGAGCAACCTATGGCATGGAGTGACATGGGACTTGAGGACGT
The DNA here is from genome assembly GCA_026074375.1 of Tanacetum coccineum. Classification (NCBI taxonomy): domain Eukaryota; kingdom Viridiplantae; phylum Streptophyta; class Magnoliopsida; order Asterales; family Asteraceae; genus Tanacetum; species Tanacetum coccineum. Next base: position 14,842 of record BQNB010139974.1, read on the forward strand.
CCAAACTTATTATCATTCAAACTTTATATTTTCTTGTAGATTTTGGGACCTCTGTTTTTGTAAAACTATGATTATATTGAATGATAACTAAATTTTCTAAAACCTCCCTTTATGAGTCGTTTTCTATGATTATGTCTGTTGATCCATGAAGTAATACCCCAGATTAGCTTCCGCTGCTACATGTCAAAAATGAGGGTGTTACAGATTGGTATTAGAGCTCATGGTTATAGAGAACAGGGGTAAAACCTAAACTATAACTACTTTTTCCATCCAAGAAAGTCCTTTGTGCCACTGCAGTTTCTAGAATAGTATGTGTAAGAAATTTCCATGGCAGATAATACACTACTATTATATTATATACAAATAACTTATGTTATTTCCACTAGGTTATTATATAGTCATGTCTTCCCCCTACCCATCTTATTATTATCCTATCTGATTTCGATGTTGAGGATACTTTTTCCTTTACACACTCTCCTGACTACATCTCGGCTTCACCGGACTATTTTCCAGCCTCATCAGGAAACACCTTTCCTAACTTTTCAGATGATTTAACTAAGGATCTTTTAGCCTCACTAGCCCTCTCACCTTTTTATGATGACCCATATATAAAGGTCATGCAAGCATATGATGCTACTGATAATGAATTACCTATTCCACCACAAGCTCCTATTGCTCCGTTGACTATTTTGCCTCCATCTCCAATGTTATCACTATCACCCAATGTTTAATACCCGATATTTCTTTCATCCTGAGAAGATTTCACCACCTAAAGACGCTGAGACACTTGTTGAATCACCCATTCTAATATCTCCATCTTCATCAGTAGGATCTTCATCACCGGTTAAGTAAACTATACCACCACCAGACTATCCCTTTGATAAGTCTATCTTCGCAGAGTTAGATAACTCAATATGGATTATACCGCAACCACTGGGAAGTGAACCAGTCCCCGAAAAACCTAATGAGTCAGATGCTTGATATGTGCTTAATTACACATATCATTTTCCATTAAAAACGGACTTAAATGACTAAAAACGTACCAAAAATACATTGTATTTGTATGTTTTGCATTTGTATTGTGCAGGAAACGGATATTCAAGAAAAGGACAAAAACAAAGCTAAAAACAACAAAACCGAGCACGGGAATGAAAAGAGCGTGAGTAAAAATCAAAGCCAAAGTCAAATCGAAGCCAAAGACAGTCAAAGTCAAAAAGTCAACAGAAAAGTCAACCCCGACAAAGTCAGAGTCAACTCCGAGAAGCTGAATAAGAAAAATATAACTTTGAGGGACCAATAATGCCAAATCCTAAAGATGTAAATCAAGGATAAAAGGTTCAAGGGCGGAAATTGCAATTTACTCAAAATATAACTTTAGGGGTTGAATCTGCCAAACCCCTAAAGTTGTATTACCACAAGGACTATGCGTGTAATAACTCATATAACAATGAGGGGCTATTTTTGCCAACCCCTCATAAACTTTACCACACAAGGACCTGATTTGCAATATGACATATAACTATGAGGGACTAAAATTGCCAACCAGCCAAACTCTTTACCCTGATTATCCCCAACCTTTATAAAACTAATTTTCCCGCCCAAGCTCAAAACCCCATTTTTTTGTCACGGGGTTGTCTTCCTTCCCTCTCCCTAAAACATTCAATCTCCATGTTTTACCCAGATAAAACCTTCACCCCACTCCACTAAACCCCACATCCAAGTTGGCAATCCCACGCTTTTCAAAGATTAATCCAACGACTATGATGATTTTTAAAGAAGCACAAAGAAGATTAATGGCTAAGATGACTTTGGGAAACCTCTCACAGAACAAAAACACCTTTGTTTGCTCTCACAAAGGAAGTACAGCTAGAAGAACCAAGTTTGAAGATCTTTTGCTATAAATAAGACCATTTGTAAGCCCTTAAGAGGCATCCAATTTTCTTTGCAGCTTATTTTAGTTAACTTATTACTTATTGTCTTTTAAATTCCAAGTCTTGTAACTTTTTCAGAATTAATGAAAAATTTGAGGTTTTAAGTTCTAAAATTCTGTTTTTAAGTTTCAAATTTTATTGTTGTTGAATAGTTTAAAAAGCTTTAATAAGCTCTTGTTACTGACATTTAAGCTGCCTTTGCTTATATCCTTTAAGTTTTCTCATAACTTAAAAGGGTTTAAGCCTTTTTCTAAAAAATCACTTCAAAAAACCAAAAAATAAGCCACTGGAAGATAAGCCAGAAACGGATGGGCTTATGGGCTTATTTACTAGCTTATTTATAAGCTAGAGCTTATAGACTTAAGCTTTCTAAAGCTTGTTTGATCCTTGTTAAGCTAGGATCAAGGTTAGACTTTATTTCACCATTTTTATTGCTTATTGCTTATCATCTCATTATGTGCTTATTTTTGTTCATAATTGCTTATTTGATCTTAAAATGACTTATGCTTGCACATTTTTTGCTTGTGTGTGCTTTTTATAGCTTAAAATTCCCTTTTTCAGAATTAAAGGGGTGTTTGGCATAAGCTCAAAATGGGTCAAATTGGTGACTTAATGGGTTAGGGATGATTAAGCCAACTTTAACTAGCTATTTTAAGTAGCTGTAATCTGTCTTTTGAAGTTTTTAAAGTTTAAATTTGATTTTCAT
>BQNB010139975.1:0-17478 GCA_026074375.1 Tanacetum coccineum
TCCCGATACTAGTCTCTGTGGGGTGTCAAAAGCCTGGTCACTTAGCCGCAAGGTTGGGATGTGTCGAGACGAAAGTCGCTATATGGGATGATCTCGCCTTCAAACTTATTATTCTCGGGTGGAACGTGAAGCATAGAATTTTGCAAAAAGTTGATCCATGGTTGAAATTCAAAATAACACATTTGCCTAAGATATAATAATTGTCAGGAGTAAAAAGTTCACAAGTTGCAAATATGAGTAGTGTTACCATCTTAACTGATATTTAATGGTGATTTCGTTTAAGCTTGGTTTGGAGCTAGTGAAAAGTAGGGGACGATGAATTTATCCTTTTTGGGCCATTCTCGAATCGAAATGCATTTTGTTCTATGATCCCTAACGGTTATAAAAATAATGAAAGTCAAATAAGTTAGTTAGTTGCTTAAAAAGAAAAAATATAAAAAAATGAGAAAAAAGGAAAAATACAAAAATATTAGTGGTAGTTAGTGTAAATAATTAAAAATGGTAAAAACGGGGCTTCTCGAAACTATTGATTCTTTATTTCCCCTCGATGAACACTTAGCTACTTTTCGAGGTTATTAGTCGAGGGGGATCGAGATTCTTAGTTTTGGTAAGTGTTTACTTATAGCATTACGAGAGGACATGCAATATCCTAGTATGGGGGATTTTGGTATGCGTTTAATTACACATACCTTTGACCATTAAAAATGAGCTAAAATGACCAAAAATACATTGTTTTTGTATGTTTTGCATTTGTATTGTGCAGGTAACGGATATCCAAGAAAAAGGACAAAAACAAAGCCAAAAACGACAAAACCGAGCATAAGAACAGAAAGAGCGTGAAGCAAAAGTCAAAATCAAGCAAAAAGTCAAAAAGTCAAAGTCAAAAAGTCAACTAAAAGTAAACGACCCCTGACAGAAGACAAAAAACCGAAGGGCCGTAAATCGAAGAATACTTAATGGCCACCCGCACCCATCTAATTGGGTCGGACAGGACCCATAAGCATTATAAGAAGACTATAGAAGCCATAAATGGGCCCAAATCCCTTTTATACTATACAAAGCCCAAACCCATCCCTTGGCCCAAATTTGTTAAAGACTTAACACGCCCAAGCCCTTTTTGCCGTTAAGTTATATGTACAAGGACCATACATGCAATAGGGATATATAACATTAAGGGCCAATCCTGCCAACTTCACAAAAACTCTTACACCACAAGGACTACCCTTGCGAACACCCTTATACACACGAGGGGCCAAATGTGCCAAACATTCAAACATATACCCTGTATAACCCAAACCAATTTTACCCGCCATTTACTGTACTTCTCCCACACACATAATTCATGTGTGTTTTACTTGCAACATAAGACAAATCCTTCACCCTACTCCAAAACATCACTCTCCATCAACCCCACCCCCACATGGACTCACATCCACGCTGGCAATCTTATACCTCCTAATTGGACAAGATAAAAGACAAACCAAATCAAGGGCTGTGATTATTGGGCTTGATGGCCAAGGCAAATGGAGGGTTTAGATGGTACTTTGGCTCTCCTCACCAAACAAACACAAGAAACCCAAAGCAAAGAGACCCTAGAGCATATATAAAGAAAAATGAAGACAGAAGAAAAGAGGAGAACTAGGAGTAGGATAAAATTTACTTTTATTTTTGTCATTTAAATTCATATAATTTCCCTTTTCAAAGTATTGTAATTTGTTTTTCAAAGTTAATGAAAGTTTGAGTTTATGTCCTTAAAATTCTGTTTTTAGAAGTTCATGTACCATTGTTGTTTCAAGTTCTCATTAAGCTCTTAGAAGCTCCTATTTAATTTGTTTTAACTAAGCATTAAAAACCTTTAAGTATTTAAGCAAAATTTCATAAAAATTTACCCCTTTAATACCTCAGCTAAAATTTTAGATGATAAGCTAAGCAATGGAAGAGCTTATAGGAATTTTAGATTGCTTATTAGATAAGCTGGGTAGGTAGAGCTTAATAGGTTAATTTTCATCCCTGTTTTGTACAAGGGATAAGGTATTCTTACATTTTCTCACTTTTTTACTTTAGCTTATGTTTACTATTTGCTTATTGTTGCTTATCTACTGCTTATTAACCTCAGCATATTGAGTGCTTATCTTGCTTATTCATTGCTTATTACCTTAGTTAAATAGCTTTTCATCATCTATTTTTAAGTGTTGTTCTATTTCTCATAAGATTGCTTTATAAAGACCAAAAATAGCTAAAATCTAGTTCAGCTTATTGAGTGCTTAATTTCCCTTATTGTTTTCTTATTTATGTTGTCAATTGCTTTTTGAAGTTTGCTTATTATTCTAGTTATCTTGTTTCATTGTTTTTATGTAATTCTGTCTTAAATAGCTTGTTACTGTTGGATTATCTATCTTGCTTATAAGTGCTTATTAGTTGTTGTACTTTGCTCATTAAGCCTTAAAGTGGTTAGTTTATAATCTGTTTTTAATAGCCTTGCATTAAATCGGTATAAATTAAGCTTAGCATGGATTTAAAGAAGTTAAAGGGGTGATTGGCATAAGCTTAAAATGGGTCAAAATAGAGTTTTCATTGAGTTGGGTCACAAAGCCAGTGTTAACTAGCAAAATTAAGAGTGTTAAACTGTTTTTAAAAGGTTGTCATTGTTTAAAATTCATTTTTTAGGTCTTAAGTAGACATAGTTATAATCTGTGGTTTGATAGTTTAATAGTTCTGCTTATTTGGATAGATTTTGATTAAGAGCTTTTAGTTGTTGTTTTAATACTGGTTCTTATCTCATATTTAGAAGAATGAAGTTGCATTATGTGCTCATTTGCCATTTGTGTTTAAGAGATAAAATCTGCCAAAGCTTCCTTGTCATTTCAAAAAAAAGGGTTCAAGCCAGTTTTTGATCTTAAATTTTAGATAAGTTAAAAGTAGTTAGAGTTTGTGATTTTTAAAAACTTAAGCTCATTGGATAATGAGCTTAACCTTGTCCCCCCACTGTTTCAGGCTTTATATTTTAGGTTTAAAAGTTATTTTTCTAGCTTAAATTTGGCCTGCAAAAGCCCCTTTTCTCTTTACAAAAACTTGTAAAATCAGCAAGTTCTGAGCCTCACAGCCTTTTTCATAACCCTTTTTCTTAGCTTCTTTGATTTTCAAACTGTTTTATGAGTACTGATTTGGATAGCTTATTGGACAAGGATTTTATTGGTATAAGCCTTATGGCCATAAGGTTCTGATTGAGTGTTTAATTTTAAGCACAAGTTGCCCTTTAGGCTGTTTTCCTGCCATATTTGCCCCATAGTGCTTATTGCCTTGTTTTTGCTTTCTAGCTGTTCTTGTTTGCTTATTTTTAGTTAGGTTGTCCTTCGATCACTCGAGCTTCACATCCTCAGCTTCATTTTGGGAATCCGATATCTAAATCTTATCGACTAACGTTTATCTTTAAGCATACTTAATAAACGGCTTAGGATTTACGTAGAGACCCTTCTTAAAACATTGAGGACAATGTTTAATTCTAGTATGGGGGGGATCTATCGATTTGATTGTGCCTGCAGCCATTGTTTTCGCGTAATCCCGTTTTTACCACCAAAATTTCAAAAAAATTAAAAAATTAAAAATTTTCAAAAATAAAATAAGTGTTTTGTCACAATTTTGACTTTCCTGCTAGGTAGAATAAGAATAAATTTTGACCCAATCGAGCGTGTTGAGCTCTAGCTCGTTCCTTAATTTTTAGGCTAAGCGTTCGCGAAGAACGAAAAATGATAGTGTTAAGTCGAAGTTGGATGCTAAGCAAGGATTATTTGGAAATCTTAAGAGCTCATAAGTGTAATTTGTCGCCTTTTCTCCCATAAGCTCCTAACCGGACTAATAATACGTGCTATTTTTGGAGATTAAACTTAAATCAACAATTTTTATGTAGTTGATAGCAATAATTTTAGTCTTAGTTAAAATTTATACTTAAATTTTCCAAAAATAAGTCTTCTCTATATATCGTGAAATAAAGTAAGATAGTATATATATATATATATATATATATATATATATATATATATATATATATATATATTTATTTTATTTATAGATATAAACTGTGGGCTGATAAAAGTTTGTTGCATCTTGCCGGCTCACAACCGATGTTACAGCCTTCTAAAGAAAGCTCATAGTAAGAATAATAATCCGAGACTGATAAAAGTTTGTTGCATCTTGCTGGCTCATAACCGATGTTGCAGCCTTCTAAAAGGTCGAGGATTACAATTGCATCATAGTTATATTAATGATAAGTGTAATAAATAAAAATATGGAAATCATTTTTCTTAAATTTAAATATGCTTTTGAACTTAGACTATTTCATAATTACATTAAATAAGATATGTATGAGCGGAAAACCTAAGAGTTTTTGAAACTGAAGGTTCGTGAGTTCGATTGCTGTTCCTCTGTGGGTGGTGTCAAACAGCACCTGGTCACTTAGCCGCAAGGTTGGGATGTGTCGAGACGAAAGTCGCTATATGGGATGATCTCGCCTTCAAACTTATTATTCTCGGGTGGAACGTGAAGCATAGAATTTTGCAAAAAGTTGATCCATGGTTGAAATTCAAAATAACACATTTGCCTAAGATATAATAATTGTCAGGAGTAAAAAGTTCACAAGTTGCAAATATGAGTAGTGTATACCATCTTAATGATATTAATGGGGATTTCGTTTTAAGCTTGGTTTGGAGCTAGGAAAGTATGGGGGTCGTTGAATTTATCCACTTTTTGGGCCATTCTCGAATCGAAAATGCATTTGTTCTAATGATCCCTAAACGGTTAAAAATACTGAAAGTCAAATAAAGTTTAGTAGTTGCTTAAAAAGAAAAAAAAAAATATAAAAAAAATGAGGGGAAAAAAGGAAAAATACAAAAATATTAGTTGGTAGTTAGTGTAAATGATTAAAAATGGAAAATCGGGGCTTCTCGAAACTAATGATTCTTTATTTCACCTCGATTGAACACTTAGCTACTTTTACGAGGTTATTAGTCGAGGGGGAGGCGATCGAGAATTCTCTAGTTTTGGTAAGTGTTTCTTTTAGCATTACGACTTGAGGGACATGCAATATCCTTGTATGGGGGATTTTGGTATGCGTTTTATACCATTCTTTGACATTTAAAAATGAGCCTAAAATGACCAGAAAAATACATTGTTTTTGTGATGTTTTGCATTTGTATTGTGCCATGGTAACGGATATCCAAGGAAAAAGGACAAAAACAATGCCAAAAAAACGACCAAATCCGAAGCATAAGAACAGATAGAGCGTGAAGCAAAGTCAAAAAATCAAGCAAAAAAGTCAATATGTCATAAGTCAAAAAAGTACTAACTAAAGTTAACCCCGACAAAGACAAAACCGAAGCCGTAATCGAAGAATTACTTAATGGGCCCACCCGCACCCATCTAATGGGTCGGGACAACCCATTAAGCAATTATATGAAGACTTAAAGCCATAAATGGGCCCAAATCCCTTTTATACTATACAAAGCCCAAACCCATCTCTTGGCCCAAATTTGTTAAAGACTTAACACGCCCAAGCCCTTTTTGCCGTTAAGTTATATGTACAAGGACCATACATGCAATAGGGATATATAACATTAAGGGCAATCCTGCCAAACTTCACAAAAACTCTTAACACCACTAAGGACTACCCTTGCGAAACACCTTATACACACGAGGGGCCCAAATGTGCCAAACAATTCAAAATATACCTGTTATAACCCAAATACATTTTTACCCGCCATTTTACTGTACTTCTCCCACACACATAATTTCATGTGTGTTTTTCTTGCATCATATAGACAATACCTTCACCCATACTCCAAAACATCACTCTCCATCAAACCACCACCCCACATGGAAATCATCATCCACGATTAGGCAATCTTATACCTTCCTAATTGGACAAGATTAAAAAGACAAACCAAATCAAGGGCTGTTTTGTGATTATTGGGCGTGATGGCCCCAAGGCAAATGGAGGGTTTTAGATGGTACTTTGGCTCTCCTCTACCAAACTAAACACAAGAAACCCAAAAGCAAAAGAGGACCCCTTTGAGCATATAATAGAAAAATGAAGACAGAAGAGAAAGAGGAGAGAACTGGGTGTTGGGATAAAATTTACTTTATTTTTGTCATTTAAATTTCATATAATTTCCCTTTTCAAAGTATTGTAATTTGTTTTTCAAAGTTAATGAAAGTTTGAGTTTATGTCCTTAAAATTCTGTTTTTAGAAGTTCATGTACCATTGTTGTTTCAAGTTCTCATTAAGCTCTTAGAAGCTCCTATTTAATTTGTTTTAACTAAGCATTAAAAACCTTTAAGTATTTAAGCAAAATTTCATAAAAATTTACCCCTTTAATACCTCAGCTAAAATTTTAGATGATAAGCTAAGCAATGGAAGAGCTTATAGGAATTTTAGATTGCTTATTAGATAAGCTGGGTAGGTAGAGCTTAATAGGTTAATTTTCATCCCTGTTTTGTACAAGGGATAAGGTATTCTTACATTTTCTCACTTTTTTACTTTAGCTTATGTTTACTATTTGCTTATTGTTGCTTATCTACTGCTTATTACCAGCTTATTAGTGCTTATCTTGCTTATTCATTGCTTATTACCTTAGTTAAATAGCTTTTCATCATCTATTTTTAAATGTTGTTCTATTTCTCATAAGATTGCTTTATAAAGACCAAAAATAGCTAAAATCTAGTTCAGCTTATTGAGTGCTTAATTTCCCTTATTGTTTTCTTATTTATGTTGTCAATTGCTTTTTGTAAGTTTTGCTTATTATTCTAGTTTCTTGTTCATTGTTTTTTATGTAATTATGTCTTAAATAGCTTGTTACTGTTGGATTATCTATCTTGTTTATAAGTGCTTATTAGTTGTTGTACTTTGCTCATGAAGCCTTAAAGTGGTTAGTTTATGTTTTTAATAGCCTTGCAATAAATCAGTGTAAATTAAGCTTAGTTCGGATTTAAAGAAGTTAAAGGGGTGTTTGGCATAAGTTTAAAATAGGTCAAAATAGAGTTTTCATTGAGTTGGGTTACAAAGCTAGTTTTAACTAGCAAAATTAAGAGTGTTAAACTGTTTTTAAAAGGTTATCATTGTTTAAATTTCATTTTTAGGTCTTAAGTAGACATAGTTATAATCTATGGTTTGATAGTTTAATAGTTCTGCTTATTTGGATAGAAGTTGATTAAGAACTTTTAGTTGTTGTTTTAATATGGGTTCTTTCTTATTCTCATACTTTAAAAAAGAATGAAGTTGCTTTATGTGCTCATTTGCATTTGTGTTTAGAGATAATATCTGCCAAAGCTTCTTGATTGTCTATTTCAAAAAAAAGGGTTCAAGCCCAGTTTTTGATCTTAATTTTAGTAAGTAAAAGTAGTTAGGAGTTGGTGGATTTTTAAAAACTTTAAGCCTCATTGGATAAGGCTTACCTGTTTCAGCTTATTTTAGGTTTAAAAGTTATTTTTCTAGCTTAAATTTGGCCTGCAAAAGCCCCTTTTCTCTTTACAAAAACTTGTAAAATCAGCAAGTTCTATGCCTCACAGCCTTTTTCATAACCCTTTTTCTTAGCTTCTTTGATTTTCAAAATGTTTTATGAGTACTGATTTGGATAGCTTATTGGACAAGGATTTTATTAGTATAAGCCTTATGGCCATAAGGTTCTGATTGAGTGTTTAATTTTAAGCACAAGTTGCCCCTTAGGCTGTTTTCCTGCCATATTTTCCCCATAGTGCTTATTGCCATATTTTTGCTTTCTATCTGTTCTTATTTGCTTATTTTTAGTTAGGTTAGTTTGAGACAAGCTTAGCTTATTTTGTCCTTGTCAGAGCTTATGTTAGCTTATTTGCATACTTAGCTAAAAAAATTTAAGTTTAAAGCCCCTACCGTTACTAAGTCATTTCTAGCTTAATCATGTTTAAATTCTGTGCTTATTCTTGCTCGATAGAGCTTATCAGGTATAGGAGTTGAGTGCTTTAGTATTTGTGCTTTTCTTTTAGCTTATTAATCCCAAATGGCTTAAGCAGTTTAAGCCTTTTGTCCATTTAGTTTTTTTAGCATTCTACCTTTTTTTAGTTAGCTTTTACCTGCTTATTTATTTAGTCTTATAAAAAGTTGTAGTTGAGAAAATTGATTATTTATGTGTGTCCTATAAGTGTGTTAAAAAGAAAAATAAGAAAGAAAAAAAAATTACTGTAGCAAACCAAAAAAGAGAAGGCCCAAGACTCGAACCTGCGACCTCACTCTTAACAGCACACACACTTAACACTCGCCCTAGGGTCTTTTTCAGTTAACATTCCTCTTATTTTTTTTTAGTCTTTTAGTCGTTTTAAGCTTATAAGCTGTTTTAGCTTATTAGACAGCTTATTTGATAAGCTGTCTTCACCACTTTAATTTTCTTAAATTCAGCATAGTATAAAGTATTTTCTGTTAATTTTACAGATTTTTATAAAAATGTTTAGTATTTTTTATAATTAATTTAGATTAAAACAATAATTAAATCATAAAAAATTATTAAAATGTCAAAAAATTATAATTCTTTTTTTTAAATTTTCTTTTTTCAATTAGGACCTAGGAAAAATAAATTTACTTTCGTAGGGTTATTTTTGCAAAATTTAGTTTTTTAAAGAACGGGATTCGATCCCGTTCTCGTTTTCGTCGCGTTTTTAACTTTAAACACTTTCTTTTTTGGTCTAGTTTCCTTTATTCTAACATTTTAGTCATTTAGGATTAATTAAAAGTAAAAAATCATTTTAGGATTAAAATTCGATAAATTAGGTTCTTAAGTCGCGTTTTTACGTTCGCGTTTGAGGTTTTAACTTAAATAGCTTTCGTTTTAGGGTTTCTTTTACTTGTTTTTGAATTTTATTTGTAGAAATAGATAACCAAATCAAATCTTTGATTATTCAAGCATAATTCCCAAACCGACACTCAATTTTCAAATTCACGCCTCGTCGGGAAGAACGACCCGGGTCCGGTTTTAAACTTTATGGACAACGAAGTGAGAAACCGATACTTCCGGTAATACTATACTATATATTTGATATATTTACCCCTAAAAAGGTAATAGTCAATAATTTTGACTATTTCATTTATAGACTTGACTTTGACCCAGGATATTGGATTGTTGACTTGGGCTTTGTATTATGGATTGGGCCAGGATAAGGGTTTTATGGATTTAGACTTAAAAATGTATAAGGCTTGTTTTAGTATAGATACAATGTTAATGGACTGACCCGACCCATTAAATGGGTACGGGTTGGCCCATTAAAGATGTATACACCCTCGACCTTGATTTTCTGCGCTCTTTCCATTCTCGTGCTTAGTTTTGCCTGTTTTGCTTTATTTTTGTCCATTAATTTAATATTCGTACCTGCAAGACACAATTTACAAAACAAACGAATACAATGTATTTTTATGCTATTTTTGGTCATTATTGGTCTTTTTAGCTCGTTTTATTAGGTAAAAGGTGTGTGTATTTAAGCACATACCACAGTCCTTTTGAAAATGGCTAGTTTTCCCACAAGCAAAACAAGTTTCTTTAGTTTTGTCTATGGGTTTCCTAGCAGATCCAACCCTCCTAGATCTCTTATTGAATATTTTCTGATTTGCAAGCAGAGCTCTTTCATGATACTCAACGTTCAATTCAGCCATAAATTCATTACTGGTCCTCTGATCCTCTTCAACATCTGAGTCACTATCTTGAAATTATGTGTTAGAAATCAAGGCTTTTAAGCTTGAGGCCTGAATTTAAAATCTTTGTGTCTCTGACTCATAGATTTGATCAATCAGACCTTCCTCATAATTGTACTTGCCATACAGTGTAGCCAGACTGCCATTTTTAATGGAATTATTTACCCTCTGAGTTTGATTCATGCTCAGCCATTTTCTTGGCAGGCTATTAACAAACGTGGCATTGACTTCTGCTTGAGGAATGGTGACGCCATTATTTTCAAGGTCATTTAGCAAACATTTTAGCCTTGTGAACGTTCCCATTACTTTTTCACCCTTAAGTGATTTAAAAGCATTAAACTTAAGTCTTAAGGCTGCAATCTTGGTATCTCTTATATCATATGGTCCCTCATGAGCTAGGATGAGATCATTCCACATGTCTTTAGCAGTTTTGCACTTAATGACATATTTCATACCATCATTTGGTAAACAAGATATAATGATACTTTTTAATCATTTATCTTGATTAGCAAGACGACTCTCAGCATTTGACCATTGATTTTGACGTTTGGTAAGGGATTTTTAGTAGTGGACAAACTTGACATAGGTATAAATGGTCCATCTTCTATAGTTTTCAAAAGGTAAGGTTCAAGTCCATCAAGGAATACCAAGAACCTAACTTCCCAACTCGTGAAATCCTCTTTGTCAAAAGAAGGAACATTTGTGACATGAGACCCTCCTCTTGAATCAAGCCATTGAGGTAGGTTCTCATCAACAACACTTTGTGCTACATTTGTTGTAGTTGTGGTGTTGATAGGGTCAGTAGTTGTAGGCATCGGGTCAACCCTATTAACATTAGGGCTACCCGGATTGCCAGAACTTGCACCAAAAGGTGGTGGGATAGGTGGTATAGCTCCAAACATGATTGGATCTTGATTTGTTTAAAACAAAGAATAGTTTCTAAAAGGTTTTTATAAATCAACACTGCTCTGATACCAATTGAAAGTTCTAATTAACACGTCTATAAGGAATATAACACTTATCTAATATAAATAACACAAGTAATAACTTTTCAATCCTGTAATGCTTTATTGATTAAGAATCAAAGTATTACAATGTGCTATGGATCGCACAGGTTAAATGACAATGTGTGATTACCCTCTGAACAAGTAAACTAGATAGAGTATCAAGTTTACAAACGAACTTATATAGCCAGCTGATAGGGTCAGAGGTCTACTGTGTAAGTTCGACAAAGGAGTAAATGCCTATAATAACAACAACAATAAAAGCGATAGCATTTACTCCTTACAACATTCTCTATTTATACTAATACAAGGTTGCGTCCTTAGTGGGAGTAGTTGCAACGTGTCAAGAAACTAGTGGAGGCCGTACGAGGTATTTAATGCATGTCTATTCTTGGAAACTACCCGCCCATACTTAAGTGAACAGTTCTGCCAACTGTTCACTACTTTTACCAACTTCGTACTTGGTACAGGCTTTAACTTAAACTAATGTTTATCCCACCATAAACACTTGTTAAGATTCCCGCCTTCTTTAGAGAACAATCATTAAGCTCAGCTTGTTCTTCTTCAGAGGGTAATAGGATAGTCAGAGTATTGCTACCTTTGACTCTCCTTAAAACCTCAGCGTATTCCTTCTACATACTAGCTGATATCATTCCTAGCTGACGAGTATGTCTTCAAGTAATCTTTGACTTCCTTGACAATGTCTTTGACTTGAATACGTCTGATGTTGCTCTCTCAGGCTTTGCCCTCAGAGAGTCCTTTCACTGCCAGCTGATGCTTTGCACTCAGCTGGTCTTCTTTACCTCTGAGTCCACCACTCAGAGGTTCTCCAACACTTAGCCTAATTTCTGTTTAAATCTAGGCAATGATCATTAGGCTCTGAATCGGCCCAACATAAACTAACACATAAACATTACTTTTCTATTTTTAGCATTACTTTGAATTACAAGTAAAATATACAAACCATTATTTACATCTTGGATAACATCATCATTTAAAGCATATCTTAGGGCAATCTTACAAGATTACACATGATCTCTTAAGATTTTGCAAATCAAAATTCAGATTTTGTTATTGTGTGTCGGTTCTGTTGTGGAATACTGGTCGGTTCTGTTCTGTAACAAAACTGGCAAAACCGAGCTACAGTACAGGTTTTGGCTATAAATACCAAGCCATTTCTCATGTTTCACTCAGCTCTTTCCAACTTGAAATCCTTTAATCTACTGATCATTCTCTTTATTCTTGCATAGTTTTATTTAGCATTTTGTAGGTAATTCTCTTCAAAGAAGAAATTGCCAAACACCCCTTTGAGACGATCAAGTTCCATGAATCTTGTTTCACATCTCCATAGCATCTTCAAGTTCACATTGCTGAATCTTGTACATCATTTAGTAGTTGTAGTTATATTCATCATCATTGTAAATCAAGTGTAGTGTTGTTGGGTTGATTCTACCGTGTGAAGAATCTGGTATTTAGCTATGTACCGTTAAAAGGTGTAAGCAACGTTTTGAGGCTTCTTTGCCAGTTAAAGGAGATTGGTGACTAGTGTTTACGAACTCTTGAGTAGGTGACTCAGGGAGTGAAGTAAGGCAAGGAAGGTGTCCTTGTAGCCGAACCACTATAAATACTTGTGTCTTTGTTAAATCTTTCTAACTCTTACTCTTACTAGCTTTATTTCCCACACATCAAACATTAATATTATGCAAACTTCACATAAGATCATAACAAAATTTTGAAAAAATACATTTTAAAACAAGAAAACTATTCAACCCCCTCCCCCTTCTAGTTTTCCACACAGTATCTTTCTTGTTTACAATGATGTCTCTTGTAGAAATTCTGTCACCAAAATCATTTGTAATTAGAGCTGCAACTTCAGATACAATGGGGTGTTGTATTGCCTTATCTTTGTTCTCTCGCTAAGTAGTCGTAACTCAAAGTTAATAGATTTATGTGAATGGCACCAATCTCGTGCCATTCGGAATGCCTTGGCAACTGAGCTTAATTGATTCAACATTTAAATCAAGCTTGTGACTACTCTTTTGTCTACTTTGTCGCTTGTTTCCTTATCAACAAAGGTAGCCATCTGATTCCTAACTTTGTTTTGCGTGTCAAAGAAGTAAAGCTGAGCATACCTGGGTTGAGTGCCTTTCGCATGAAGTAGAGAACCAATCCTATGATAGTTCTGGCCATTTATTCGAAATGTATACAACCTCATACCTGCATTAAAAGAATGATCTACGTTCGCTCCAAAAGATATGAAGCAAAACATGTTGTTGTAGACTCTAATTTGGTCTCTAAACCTTGATGTTGCAGGATCATTATAGTCAAGCAGCGTGTTTAATGGTGGAGGTGTGTCATTGAATTTTGAAAGTAGCACTTTACTATCTTGGCAGCAAAGGAAGAACGTTGGATTTACAACCCTTTTTGCCTTATTAGTTCTCTCTTCATACCACATACTTGCATGCCAGTTACGACATTGGTATGATGGAGGACCAAGGTTATGATAAGAAACAGCCGCACCTCGCATAAAAAGTAGTACCGCTTGTAAACAACATTATTATCAATAGAAATCTAAAGGCTCTAAAGTTTATATAAGTTAGTTATTTTATACAATTTTATACCTTATAAAATTAAAGTTTTTAGTTTTTTGCAGGGATACAATTGCTGCTATGCATGATAGTTAGCAGGGATAGAAAGATTGCACGCTAAACTGGTATTGAATATTTGGACATTTAATTTTTGGCATTTTTGGCTACTAAAAGTAGATAATGTATAGTTTTTGATAAATAACAGGGGTACATGGCAGCTTCTTTACTAAAGGAATTCAGGGAGCAGGTGCTAGCCTATATGTTTATCAAGTACTTAAACTGGTCCAACTGTTTGGTAAGAGCATTTATGGTCTCCCTAACATTCGATCACAATATTACTTCAAGTTATGCTGAGTAAGCAATATGCTAACCATGTAACATACTTTTTCATAATAATCTAATTTATTTAATGAAACAAAACTCGGCCATAAAGTGCAATTGAGCAAGCAATTTTAATAACATGTTAAATTACCTGTAGAGGCCCAACGCTGCTCGTTTGGGTTTTTGAGATCCACGCTTTTGAAGTGGTTCTGAAATAACCCTGGATGTGCAAAATATTTAGTCTATGGAATAAAAACTCAACTGAACATATAATTTTTTTAAAGGAATTCAGTGTCGCGACCATTTGCTAAATTCGGTACCTGTTTTTGTCCTTTCTAAATGGGTAAAGGACTAGGTGGAAGTAGAAGATGTTGCTTTTTGTTTAGGTAAACATCATTTATGAAAAATTTACTTTATTTTGTGTCTCAATATGAACAATGTAGCCAAAAAAATACATTATGAACCACAAATCGGTTATTAACAGGTTTTTTCCACGTCATAATTTTTTTTCTTTTTATTTATTGGCGGGAATTTTAGACGGGTTATTTTGACCTAAATGTTTTCCCCTGTTTCATCATTCTTGTTGATGGAGACATTGACCAATTTGTAGATGTAAAACAAGCAGATCCTCCAATATGATCAACTGAAAGTGAAGCTTTAATTTCAACCATGTCTGCTACTTTGCAACCTGATTTCTCAAAACTAAAGGGGGAGATATGTTTGGATAATCATTTAGTTAGAGAACTTCAGGCAACTTTTAAGGCCACGTTTGGCAGGGAAACTTTAGTAAAGGACAAACAGTGGATATATAAGTGAGTAACCCTACCACACTCATAACCCTAACTTCACATCGACATAATCTATGTGCAGTCATCCATCCTTATCTCTCCATCCACATCATACTTCATGTCATCTAATTTAACTCAACCTAATCCCCTCACTCTTCCATAAAACGCAGTTACACAACCTTATATGTCCACCTTATCTTCTTAAGATAATGAAATACATCATAATCACTTCCACATATGGCCTCCACAAACAATATCACCCTATGAATGGAACACCCATCTCAGTCAACAACATTCATTCATCCTACCTTATCCCTCCATATGACCAACTCCTAAACTCTTTATTCAAACATATGCAATATTAGTTTTTCCAAACCACAAATCTCCTTGGCATATTTTCATGAATAAGGCTTCAAGATCTATACAAAGGTCTCGGGTAGGTTTTCTTTTTGTTCTTGTGTTTTTCAGAAACCAAATCTAAGATTGATTATAACATAATTGTTATAAGTCTATCTTTTATTTTGAATAGCAAAGAAAAGGTTATGCTTTAGATAGATGTATGATGATTTCTCATTCGTGTTAGTGATCTTTTAAAGGTCATCTCTTAATGTAAAACACGAACGAGAAGAAGCTGAGATCATTTATATCTATTCGAGTCTTTGTTGTTTGGAGATAGGAGTAGGTTGGATATGGGTTTTGTTGTTGTAGTGAGAAGATGACGGGATAAGGTTGGATGATAATGGATTTGGTTGTCGTTATTTCTGTTAATGTTGGTCTGTGATATGTGAGAAATCACATATCCTTATTATATCCAAAATGGCCCTTAAATGATCAAAATGTGCAAAAATATGCTTGTATTTGTGTATTTTGTTGTTTGTGAATGTGTAGGCACGGATATGCAATAATCATAAGAAAACGGTCAAAACCAGACAAACACGGACACGAGAACGGATAGAGTGCACAAGAGCCGAAAGTTTGTAGCAAAAGGTCATCAAAAGTCAACCCTTAGTCAACTCACAAAAGACAAAATTCTCAAAATATCCAATTAGCCCTCATTGTTAAACAAAATTCATAAATGGTCCTTGAATTTCTAACACCGTTAGTCCTTTTTATATAAAAGGATAACGGTTGTTATCTTTTTAAGTATAACTCGAGCCCAAAAGATATACCATGGCCCAATTCCTTATACTCGGGCCCAAGTCAACAACCCACACTCCCGAGTTAAACTAAGCTATAAAAAGGAAAGAAAAGACGCGGGAAATTCAGTTTTTACTATTCATCATCGTTTTCATTTTACCCTGCATCAAAAATAAAGGGTAAATCCCAATTGGCTATGTGGAACAAAGATTCAAGTACCAAGTAATGAGTCAGCATCAAAAATCGTCATCAAAGCTCTCTCATTGGCTATAACCCTCAAGGGAATAACACGCGAGATCCTAAAGAAACACATAAGGAATGGATTTTTACACTAAATCCTTTGTTAAAGAAGCACAAGGCCTCTGACACAAGGAATGCCACACTGGCAATCCGTGTGCTTACTTAATTATCCAACAGTGAAGATTGAAGAGCCAATGATTGCAAGGAATGAAAGGTGAGGATCAAGATCAAGGGGAACGTGTTCACAAGGCCTAAAAGCATCCATTCTCTCCTATAAATACATGACCTCCTTCACTCATAAGGAGGGTATCTAGTGTAGCTTAGTGTAGACGTATTTTAGTAATTTTTAGCTTAAATGTCATTTTAATTCTTGTAATTTCCTTTTTAAAAGCATTGTAATACATATTTCAGTAATAAAATTATAGTTTACTTCTAAACTTGTGATTTGATTTGCTTTTGCTTAATATGCAAAATGGTTTAAATAAACTCTCAACTGTTCTATAAGCTTTTAATAATCTGTCATAAGCTAGCTACACTCTCATTTAGGCTTTTAAAGCTTAAATGAGCCTATTATCTCTCAAAATCTCCAATCAAATTACCTCAGCTAATTTAGGAAGGGAAACCAGTCATGGAAGGGTTTCCAAGACAATACTAGCTTATCTAAGATAAGCTAGAGCTTGTTGATGGCTCATTTGAGCATTTGATTAAGCCTTGTTTAGAGCAAAGGCTATTGTAAGTTCCCTTTTAATTTTTCATAGCTTAATATTGCATTCTAGCTTAATCTGCTTATTAATTGCTTATATTTGCTTATTGCTGTTTCAATTAGCGTATCTCTGCTTATATTTGTTGTTTAATGCTTAATATGTTCCTTAGTTAGCTTAGATTTTACTTTGCTTGTTATTTTATAAAATCTATCAAAAAAATCCAAAAATAGTAGCATAGTATCTTAGCTTATTGTTCTGGCTTATTTGTTTGTTTAATCATGTTCATTAGGTTGGTTATAAGCTATTTATAATTTGGTATTGAGAATTTGAACCTTAAATCTCCAATTTATAAGCTGAAAATGAGGTTAAGAGAATTAAAGGGGTGTTTGGCTAATGACAACACTAACTTGAGTTAGTGCTGTCAAAGGCTTTGTAATCTTTTAAATCAATTTTGATTTCCAATTTAAGGTTTATAAAGCAAGGATTTAAAGTTTTTTTTAGCTTATATTAGGTTTTCAGCAATCTATTAGTTAGTTGTTTGAATCTGAGGTTTTAGTATTAAGATCATAAGCATTTCTATCTTAAGTTAGTTTTAGCTAAGTTTGTCTTTAAATTTGCATTTAGTAAGTTGTTTTAGAATGTAGAAAGCAAAGCTCTAAGCCTGCAAGTTAGTTTTGAGTTTGTGCCATTTCTGTTAAGTTTATAACTAAATGTTGAAAAAAGAAGAAAATGCTTTTTCAAATGCTCATTGTGGCTTATTCTGAAATTCAAAGTGTGTTTTGATTGTTGCTATATGGTCTTTGAGGTCAAATCTTCATCTGTTTTTAGGTTAGAAGTTCATAAGGTTCTGTTTGAGGACTTATTTTTAAGCTCAAAAGTTGTGTTTTGCAAAGATTTGAAAAGTTTTCTATGTGTTAAAAAATGAATAAACAGCTTTTTCATTAAGCTTTTTAAGGGCTTATTTGTGTTTCAAACTCCTCTTTGATTAAT
>BQNB010139976.1:1768-17478 GCA_026074375.1 Tanacetum coccineum
TGCATTTCACATGGACAAAAAGCCTTAATAATCCAAATGCTACTATGCTCAAGAAACTTGACAAAGTAATGGGTAATCTTTCCTTTTTGACCCAATTTAGTTTAGCCAATGCAATTTTTTTGCCTTATGGTATCTCTGACCATAGTCTAGCTATCTTAACTATTCCTCAAGTAATTAAGAAGAAGAATAAATCTATAAGAATGGCAAATTATATCACTGATAAAATGGAATTCAAAGATTTCGTTAAGAAAAAGTGAAATATAGAGGTGCAGGGGCATGATATGTTCAAAATGGTCAAAAAGCTTAAAGCTTTGAAGCCTTATTTGAACAAATTGAATTGGAAGCATGGAAACTTATTTGATAGAGTTTCTGATTTGAAAAAGAGACTGCATGATGTCCAAGATAAAATTGACAAGGATTTAATAAAAGTCTGAGATAAGAAGGAGTCCAAGTGTTGAGTGATTACAAGGAAGCTGCAAGTGATGAAGAAAATTTTGTTAAGGCAAAAAGCTAAAGTTACATGGTTAAAGGAAGGGGACAAAAATTCTGCTTATTTCCATAAAGTCTTGAAGAGTAGAATAAATAGAAGTAGATTTATGTCTATTTGTGATGAGCAAGGCTAGAGATTTGAGTATAATGAAGTAGTAGATCAATTTGTGAATCATTTTGAAGGCTTTTTGGGGACTAGTCCTGAAGTAACTAAATTTAGTGAAGAGGATAATATGTTGTTTGAGAAGAGAGTTTCAAGTAAAGAAGCTGATTATATGACTAGGGAGATTAGTAATGATGAGATTAAAAAGGCCTTATTTGATATTGAAGACAATAAAGCTCCAGGCCCTGATGGATTTACATCCAAATTTTTTAAGAAGTCATGGGAGATCATTAAAGATGATTTCTCTGCTGATATTAAAGAGTTTTTTGTGTCTAGGAAGCTTTTGGGAAAAGTTAATGTTACTCTAATTTCTCTTGTCCCTAGGTCAACTACTCTTCAGAAAGTATCTGACATTAGACCAATTGCATGTTGCAATGTAATATACAAGTGTATTAGCAAAATCCTAACCAACAGGATAAAGAATACCCTAAGTCACATTGTGGATGATAATCAAAGTGCTTTTATTCCTGGCAAAGCAATTACAGACAACATTCTTCTTGTTCAAGATCTCCTCAAAGGTTATAATTGTGCTAATGGCCCTAAAAGGTGTTCTTTCAAAATTGATATACAGAAAGCATATGATACAGTCAGTTGGGCTTTTCTTGAAGACATTATAGGGAAGTTTGGATTTTCAAGGAGAATGACTGATTGGATTATGGCCAGTATTGCTAATTCAAAGTTCTCAATATGTGTTAATGGGGAGAGGTATGTATATTTCAAAGGGGGTAGAGGTTTGAGACAAGGAGACCCTATATCCCTATACATTTTCACTATTGTTATGGAGTGGTTGAACCTTATAATGAAGGATGAAATTAGAAAAGAAAAGCAGTTTAAATTTCACTTTAAATGCAAACAAATGAGAATTACTTACCTCTGCTTTGCTGATGATCTCATTATGCTTTGTCATGGAGGAGTTGAATCTGTTCAAACTATTAAAAGAGCTTTGGATAAGTTTAGTTCTATGACTGGTCTTTATCCAAACCTTGGAAAATGCACTATGTTTTGTGGAAGCCTGGACACTGATACTAAGATTGCAATAAGTACAATCCTACCATTTAAAGAAGGAAAGCTTCCAGTAAGGTATTTAGGGGTAGCTTTGGTAACCAAAAAGATTGGTATAGCAGATTGCAAGCAGCTAGTTGATAAGGTGCACCTCTGTGTTAGCATCTATGCAGGTGTACTGGGTTCAGTGTTTCTTCTCCTTAAAAGTGTTATTAATGATATTGAAAAGCTCTTCAAAAGGTTCTTTTGGAATAATGGTGAGAGCTGTGAGGTAAGGCCAAAGTTGCTTGGACGGATGTGTGTAAACCAAAAGATCAAGGGGGTTTAGGATTTAAGTCCTTAGAGATCTGGAACAAAACTTTATTAGTCAAGCATCTATAGAATGTTGCAGCCAAGAAAGAGTCTCTTTGGGTGAAATGGATAAATGTTGTGAAATTAAAAAACAGGAGTGTTTGTGACATTGCAATTAACTCAAAGGATAGTTGGGGGTGGAAATGCATTTTGAATTTAAGAAACTTGGTGGGAGAGCATATGAGGTACAATATAGGGGATGGAGAAGTGCTAATGTATGACATGATAAATGGAATAGTAAATGGTCTCTAGCTAGTAAGATTAGTGAAAAGGAAATCTTGTATGCTGGGTTTAAAGATCATGACTGCATTGCAGATCTAAAGATGCCAATGGATGGAAATGGCCAACTGACTGGATGAGTAAATTCCCATGGTTAAAAGATGTGAATGATCTGGTCCTAAATGATTGCTCTGACAAGCCTATTTGGGTGGATAATTATGGAAATCATAGGAATTTCTCAACTACTGTTGTTTGGAAGGATATCAGGAGAAATGGTGATAGTGTTGTTTGGAAGGACATAGTATGGCATACCAGTTGCATTCCTAAACACACCTTTATCCTATTGCTTGCTGTCAAAAAGAAGCTGAGTACTCAAGATAGGATGACAAAGTGGTATCTAAACAAAACATTTGAATGCAGTCTATGCAATAAAGAGGCTGATTCACATGATCACTTGTTTTTTAAGTGTGGATATGCTCAAATAATATAGAAGAGGGTATGTGCTATTGCCAAAATTAATGTCAAAGAAGATAAGTGGGAGAATATTATTAAAGCTATGAGCCTTAAGAAAGGCAAAATGAGTATTTGGAGAATTATTGAAAAGTTATGTCTTGCTGCTGCTGTCAACTACATATGGCAAGAAAGAAACAGGAGGCTGTTTAATAACAATAAAAGATCTGAAGAGGAAGTTTTTGCTGCAATATGTGAAGAAGTAAGATCAAGGTTAATTTCAATCCCTGCTAAAGATACTCAAAACATTGCTAAGGCAGAGAAGGAATGGGATATTAAATTTGCAAAGAATAGATGATGAATTCCAAATAATTCATAGCTTGCAAGCACTGTTGCATTGACTGTTTTACTCTGCTGAATGTTAAAGGGGTGTTTGAGTGAAGAATCATCATCCATATTGGAAGTGATGTTGCTTGTGAGGGCTGCTACCAATTGAGGTAGATGCTGGATATGGCTTGGATATCGTGTAGCAGTCCTCCTAGTAACTTGCAGAGGGCCTTGTATCTTGACAATGAGAACCTTTCTTTGTTTTAATCATACTGGGTCTCTGATTATGTAGTGACCATTGTGTTGTGTAAACTAAAGTAAAAGGTATACTCATTTTCATAAAGTAGGTTTCCTGCTATGGTAGTAGGCCAACTTGGTGATGCCTAGATTGTTGGTCGAAGTAGTTGGACAACCGTTTGGGAAGGAATGTTAGCAGGTGGTTGGGGAGAGGGAGAGGGGAAAGGAGTTAGGTGTGAGGATTCGGCTTGTTGGGTCTACTCATTGTCGAACGTTCAGGGCGATGTATATTAATGTGGTTGAGCATAAGAAGGGTGTGAGGGGGGAATATAGGGAGGTGGGAGTGGTTGGTGGTTATATGATTGATGTGAATAGGAAGGGGTTTTTGTACGGGGTGATTAGATGGTTAATAGGGTGTGTTCTTGGATATTGGATTGTAAGGGTTTGCGGGTCGGTGGGGGGGTTGTGGAGGGTTGGAGTGGTATGTGTTTTGCCGCGCATGAGAGAATGGTTAGAGAATGGGGATGAAGGATAGAGAAAAAAAAGATAGGTGAGGGGAGAGAATAATGGTTGGGAGAGGGGGGGAAGTAAGGCAGGAAAGATATAGAGTGGTGGGTGGAATTGTATAGGAGAAAGAGGATAAGGAGATGTAGGTGAGGTAGAGTGAAGAAGTGGTATAGTAGTATAGATTTGAGTGTGGATGTGTATTGAATTTTGTTGAAGCCTTGAGGATATGGGGATTTGGGGGGTTTAAGGATTTGGGGGGAAAGATCGAAGAGATGGGATAAGAGTTGGAGGAGATAAAAGTGAGGGTGTTTTGAGTGGAGACAGTTGAATATGAATGAGATGAGGAAGTGGATTGGGTTGAGGGTAGGATTGGAGAAGGGGATGGGGGATAGGGGGAGATGAAGGGAGGTTTTATATGGGGAGAGAGGAAAGGAAAGGGAGAGTGGAGTGAGATGATGGGGAGGATAATGAAGAGGAAGAGGGGGTGAGATCGTAGAAATTCTCAGGGCGTAAGAGGGAAGATTGAAGGAGAAGGGAAAGATGTAAAGAGGAAAGAAGCGAAAGGGGATTATCGAGGTAGGTAGATATTTATATAGAAATTAATCTATGAAAAAAATAAATAACGGAATGATCGGGAAAGATGGAAATTTTTTGTTTTCTCTGAGCAATCTAAGCCAATTATGTTGATGCCAGAAAATGGAAATTTTATTGGAATTAGTGGGACATAAAGACCATATTAACTATTAATTAAATACGAGTACGCAGCAGGAATAAAAACACTTTATTACATCATATATTACAACAACAATACATAACAATACTAAAAATAAAACTATTACTTAAATCACAACAACAATAAACAAAAAAAACAAAAAAAAACAAATATCAATATTAAAAACCTATTGATTTCTCCTACTCATGCAGATTTTAAAGTTTATGTCGTCGCTACTCTCTCATCTGTTAGCCTCTCCCCCTCACTTCAGATATAGAGTAGTAGTGTTTGTTTTTTGCGTGGAGTACTAATAGTATTAAAAACACTCGATATAGAAGAGAGGAGAGAGCAATATCCGTAGGTGTAGATATAGGAGAGAGAGGTGTGTGTGTGCTGAGATGAGATTTCTATTGTTATTGTTTCCTTGCCATTTTGATAATATAACCCCCAGCAAAACAACCCACCATATCACATAGCCCCCAAAAACCGAACACCCCTATAAAATGGTTTCGGTCGATCAAGCACAAAGAGAAAGAAAGAGAGATTTAGGGTTTTCCAACTAATGAATCCCTAATCTCTATTTATAGCCTTTCTCAATACTTGGTTAACAAGCAAAAACCTACCTCCTTTGGGTTGGGTTATTCGGCCGACTAGAGCAAAGGGAAAGGGCATAGCCCACTTTCCTATTTCCTGATTTTCCTTTAAAGTCCTTATTGTTTAACATTTAATTAATTATATCTCAATATATTTAATTAACTATTACCAACAAATTACGCGTGCATCTCCATAGGCTCAAACCGAGACAGGACATATATTCTTTATATGTACAATCCTTCAGCTCCCACTTGGACATGTAGAATAATATAATATAATAACATTGGTTAGCGTCTAGCAACACGCCAATGCTCCTAAAAACCTTTGAGTGTAGTTTCCCAAAATACATTTAAATGATTAAACATTTACAATCCCTTTGTTTCACAAATGTCATGTCAAAATAGATATGGATCGTAGTCATTCTATTTTAACGATTCTGTTTCTCGTGTTACATAATTAAATCAAGATTACCAATCTAATCGGGACAAATCCAGATTACCATTGGGTCTGGCCAGACACACATCTGATTAATTAATCGAGGGGCCCAGTAGCATTATTATTTCAATCCAGTTGAATGATACAAATTCTACTCTAGCACTACAAGTATATTATATTATATTTCCGAATAAATACTTATGAATATAGTCTTTATGGCTACCTTGTTACGGGTAGTTTTAGAAGTATATCAAAAAGTACCATCCACATACATAAAACTAACTTGCATCTCAAGTCTAAGGATTTAGTAACGTAAATCATTTACAAGTTTCACTTGATGACGACGATCCATAAAGTGAGTGACTTGCGTTGGAGAAGTCCGACATGCAAATCTATTGAATATCGTGTGAGATGGAGAACCGTTCTTTAAATATTCTACGAATATAACCAAACACTCAAATATGTCTTAATTCAATTATATTCCCATATAATTGATCGACATAGACTATTTAGAATAACATTTTATTCATGGATTAAACATGCAAAAATAGGACCAATAATTATAATGAAAACGAATCATATCAAATACTTCAATTCATAAAATAACATTGTTTAACAATATCCTTTATCCAAATACTAAAATACAGATTACATGAAACTACTAGCAGGACGAAGACCCATGCTTCTAGCATGTCGAGTAAGCTTAGGACCGGCTAAGGCTTTCGTAAACGGATCAGCTAGATTTTCATCTGTATGAACTTTAACAATATCAATTTCGCCAGTTTTAATGCACTCACGAACATAATGATATTTTCTTTGAAAGTGTCTGGCGCCTTTCTGAATTCCTGATTCTTTGGCTATGATAATTGCAGCAGAATTGTCACAATTCATCTTTATCGGATAGTCATTTGAAGGAACTACGCCAAGTTCATCAATAAACTTCCTTATCCAAACAGCTTCTTTTGCAGCTTCAGAAGCAGCTATATATTCAGCTTCTGTGGCATGTTGTGCAGTAGTACTTTGTTTGGAGCTTTTCCATACAACTGCGCCCCCATTCAAAACGAAGACATACCCAGTTTGAGATTTCGTGTCATCTCTATCGGTCTCGAATCCAGCATCACAATAACATTTAACTTGCAGTTCTGCTTCAGGATTACCACCATACACCAAAAACGTGTCTTTAGTATTTCTTAAATACTTAAGAATATTTTTCACAGCAGTCCAGTGAGCTTCACCAGGATTCTGTTGAAATCGGCTTGTGATGTTTTGCGCGAACGCCACATCAGGTCTTGTGCACCTCACAGCATACATAATGGATCCTACAGCCGAAGCATAAGGAACATTTTGCATACGCTTCATCTCTGCAGATGTTGTAGCACATTGAGATTTATTTAAATGAAGATCAACTTGCATTGGAATGGAACCACGTTTTGAATTATCCATTCTATATCTCTTAAGGATTTTGTCAAGATAAGCATTTTGACTTAATCCAATCAACCGCCTTGATCTATCTCTATAGATTTTTATTCCAAGAATAAACGCCGCTTCTCCTAAATCTTTCATAGAAAAACACTTACCAAGATAGTCCTTAACTTCTTGAAGACTTGGTATATGATTTCCCATTAATATTATGTCATCAACATATAAGATTAGGAAAATAACGTTACTCCCACTAGCCTTTTGATATACACATGGCTCATCAAGATTTTGATGAAAACCAAACTTTTTGATTTCCTCATCAAATCTCTTATTCCAGCTCCTAGATGCTTGCTTAAGTCCATAAATGGATCTTTGAAGCTTACATACTTTACTGGGATGATTAGGATCAATAAAACCTTCAGGTTGTTCCATATAGATTTCTTCTTCTAAGAAACCATTCAAGAACGCGGTTTTAACGTCCATTTGCCAAATCTCATAGTCATAGTACGCCGCTATAGCTATGAGAATTCTAATAGCTCTTATGTCGGCAACAGGTGAAAATGTTTCCTCATAGTCAACACCATAAGTTTGAGTGAAACCCTTTGCAACAAGTCGAGCTTTATAAATGTATACCTTGCCATCCATATCTGTCTTCTTCTTGTAGATCCACTTACTTTTAACAACTTTTGCATTTGGTGGAAGCACTACAAGTTTCCAGACTTTATTATCATTCATGGATTGCATTTCCTCGTTCATAGCAACAAGCCACTTTTCGAATTCAGGGTCCGATAAAGCTGCTTTATAATTAGCAGGTTCATTAAGATCCCCTAAACTGTGCTCTTCAACTTCAATATTGAAGGACAGTCGATCTGGATCGATCTCTACATTTAGACACAATCGATTAGGAGCTTTATGTGTCCTTACAGATCTACGAACGGGAACAACATCCTCTTCTTGAGAGACAATCGGGGCAAGACTTTCTTCCTCAATAGGATGTTCGCTAGTGTTTTCAGAAGGTAAAATATCTTCATCATCTAATTCTACGTTTCTCCCACTCTCTTTTTGAAGTATGAAATCCTTTTCCAAGAAATCTGCATACCTCTCAACAACTATTTTGTTTTCAGGTGGGTAGTAGAAATAGTAACCCATAGTTTCCTTAGGGTATCCTACGAAGATACACTTAACAGATCTTTGTTGAAGTTTATCAGGCGTGTGACGTTTCACATGTGCCTCACATCCCCAGACCTTTAAGTAAGACAAGTTAGGAACTTTTCCATGCCATAGTTCATACGGAGTCTTGTCTACCTTCTTGGTTGGAACCATATTGAGAATGCGTGCAGCAGACTCTAGAGCATAATCCCAAAAGGATAACGGCAAAGTTGTAAGACTCATCATTGATCGAACCATATTTAACAAGGTACGATTACGCCTCTCAGACACACCATTATGTTGTGGCGTGTAAGGAGGTGTAAGCTGTTGAACAATTCCATAAGCCTTTAGATAGTCTTTAAATTCTTGACTAATATATTCACCACCACGATCTGATCGTATGGCCTTAATAGTCTTTCCGAGTTGATTTTCAACTTCATTCTTGAATACCTTAAATGTTTCAAAGACTTCATGTTTATGCTTAAGTAAATAAACATAACCATAACGACTATAATCATCAGTAAAGGTAATGAAGTAACTAGCACCTTTCTTTGACACATGTCTAAGTGGACCACAAACATCAGTATGAATTAATCCAAGTACATCTTTAACTTTCTCAGTTTTATGTGAAAAGGGTTTTCTTGTCATCTTACCAGATATACAGGATACGCATTGATCAAACGATTCATTATCCGTAGGTTTTAAAAGTCCATCATGTTGCAACTTTTCAATACGTTTCTTGTTTATATGTGCAAGACGACAATGCCAAAGATAAGAAGAATCCAAATTAGGTTTGGTTCTCTTATTGCTAATAGAATACATTGAATTAACGATTGGTAAAGTAGAATCACGCATATCAATTTCATAAATACCATTAACAGTAATAGCATTAAAATAAATCATATTATTCATTGAAACTGATAATCCGAAATCCGTAAAACATTGGGTAAAACCCTTATTAACCAAACGAGAAACTGAAACAACACCCCTAGTAATAGAAGGTGCATAATGACAATTGTCTAAAACAATAATTAAACCATTTGGTAAAACTAAGTCAAAACTTCCAATAGCTTCCACTTCCGCGCGCACACCATTGCCCACGTACAAGTAGAGACTACCACGCTTCAGCTTCTTTGCTCCTCTAAGTCCCTGTTTTGTGTTACAAATGTGAGTACCACAACCAGTGTCATACACCCAGGAATTTTTAGGAAATGCAAATAATTCAATAGTATAAATACCTGAAGAAGTGGATGCAACATTTTGACCTCTAGTTTTCTTCTTTTTCATCAACTCAGCTAGATACAAAGGACAGTTCCTTTTCCAATGTCCTTCCTCTTTGCAGTGGTGACATTGTCCATCTTTTGTCGGATGCTCTTTCTTGTAAGGTTGAGGCTTTTTGGGTTTAGTAGGATAAGAGTTTTTAAGACCCTTACCTTTCTCTTTCCCTTTAGCCTTACCTTGCGGTTTATTCTTCTGGACTCTACCACTTTAAATCGCCATCACATGTGGTGTAGAGGAAGCACCAACAATTTGCTGCTTGTTCCTCTTAATGCTTTTCTCAAATTCAATAAGCAATGAATGCACTTCACTTATTGTCTTCTCCATTGATTACATATTGTAATTTTGCACAAAAGCTTGAAATTCACTTGAAAGTGAATTCAAGATAAAACTGATAGACACTTTATCAGGAAAAGCATAGTTGAGTGTAGCCAATTGATCCAGATAGCTTTTCATCAATAGAACATGATCGCTAACGGATTGTCCTTCAGCCTGCTTACATGAATGGAACATGTTCACCAACTCTTGGAGTTCAACACCCGGAGGTTTTCCATACATCTTTTGGAGCTCAGTAATCATCTCTTGAGGAGATTTGTTTTCAAATTGCTGATAGAGTTTTGGAGACATAGTTCCAAGCATCAAACAAGCAACTTCATTGTGACGATCAAAAAGAGCATTCCAATCAGCAAGAGCTTGATTATCAGCACTTGCGGCAGGTGCAGGTGGCAAGGGTGTTTCAAAAACATCCTGTAATTTTTCAGTACGCACAACAAGTTTGAGCGCACGCAACCACTCATTAAAATTTGGTCCAGTAAGTTGATGCTTCTCAAGTGAAATGGGGGTCCCCCTACTTAGAATGGATGGTCCGGGTCCCTCCACATGCTAAGTAATTATAGAAAGGTCTATACATTACAAAAGGCCCGTAGGATGTATGGGGGGGGGGGTTGGGGGTGTGGGGGGGGTTGGGGGGGTGGGTGGGGGGTGATAGGCATGGGTAGTGATGGGTACTGAGGAAGATATTGTAGAGATAAAAGATTTGACAAAAAACATAAACCTTCTTAAAACACACTAGTAATATCATAAACCAAACTCTGAGATTGTATATGTAAATTTAAACAAAAAAAAAACCCTCAAAATGAACATAATAACTTGTTCATGACATTGGTCCTAAGATCCCCCAGCAGGAAAATACCACTCACACAATCCTAAACATCACCCAGTAACACCACTCTCAAATCTTGCCACCATCTAATCGACCCCACTTTACATTTATCCCCAGAACCACCATCCGACAACAACCAAACCCCAAACCACAAGTCCAAAAGATCCAAATTTACATTACACCATGACGAATATCCTCCCCTACCGCCATTCCAATAATCCGGAAAAAAGAATCCAAATCCACCATCTCATCGAACCCCAACATCCATAACCATGTCTTCATACCCAGCCCAACCGCGATACCACTCATCAAGAGCTAATGGGCCCAATCCAATCACAAACCACCCACCTTGCCAAACCCCAAATATCCAACCCCATCGAAACAACCCCCACCACCCCTCTCTCCCACCCCGCCCCCCCCCCCCCCCCCCCCCCTATTCACGATTAAATTAAACAACATGAAACCACCCAACCCCCCCCCCCCACCACCTTTGCGTACCCCATAATAGCCCCACAAAAACCCCCACCAACAAAACACCCCCACCCAAAACCCCATCCGTCATCCAACCATCACCACCCAAGAAACCCCCCACCACCCGCCCGCTCAATGTCAATATCAGACCCAAACAAAACCACTACAAGACAAACAAAAAACAGCCCCAACCAAACAACACCCGTCACAGTAATAAATGACAACAACAAGTATAACCACAATCATCCCACAGCCCCCACTGAACCAAACCCCCCCCCCACAAAATAATCACCCCCCCCCACCCCCACCAAACCTCCCCCCCCTCCACCCCACAACCCCCCCCCCACAAACAACCCCCCCCCACCCCCCCACAAACAAACCACCCCCCCCCACAAACAAGCCATCAAGTCACAACAAAACTCCTACCTATCCCCCTTGTACCTACCCACCCCCGGTGCGAAAAACATCCAACCAACACCACAAAAAAATCATAAAACCCTAGAGTGTGAACGTCCCAAACTCTGACCCTCCCAACCCTATTACCATTCAACAATCCCCTTCCAACACTGTCGCCACCCACAACAGTAAACAAGAACGCCCACCCTCACCCACAACCCCCATCCTATCTACCCCACATGTTATCCCACAACCCTGACCTTTCTATCTAAAAGTCTAGATGGGGAGAAAAATACAGGAAAATTCTATCACCGAGACAGAACAAACCTATACAAAAAAACAAACGAACCAAAGAAAGTCCTCATAAAAATATGCAATAAACATAAGTCGATAAAATAAATCCAAAACACAAATTTACATAACCATTTAGAAAGTCTCAAATGGATAACAATCATTATGTGATAAGATGGAACCTGAATAAAATCTTAAGCTTAAAGTATGGACTAAAGGATTCATTGTACATCCTATTAGTGTAAAGAAATAGTTGTATCAAGCATGAATTGCAAGAAGATTTGACAACATCATTGGTATTATAGTCCAAAGTTATAAGATATATCATTGAATTTAATATTTTACTAGAATAAGTTTTGGCATTTGGAAATATTCTTAAGTATTATGGATTTATAACCCCAGTAATGAAAATTCTTAGGATATATATTGCAACAATTTATTGTACAATTATATAAACCAATGAGAGCAGTGAAGTTCATAAGGTGCTAAACCCATTATTAAGGAGAATATACATTGTTTACGGATTTTAAAAGCATGGGTTGATTGTGTATTATGGAACTAAATCGAATTGAGATGACACTCAATACTAGTCATGGTATGATTTTATTTTTGATGATGACCATGTGGACTAGTTGTGCTCAACTGAGAGCATAGTTGCATTATATATTAAAGAATAAGAATACATTACACTTTTGAAAGCTGTAAAAGATGATTATTGTCAATAGTTGATGTCAAACATCTTATGAGATATAGTGTGTTAATATTGAGATATTTGTATAAACAAACAATCATCATAGATATTCAAGAACTACATTAATTGAATTCTTAAAATAAGTATTCTCAAAATTTTGAAAGATCAAAGCTAGTTGAAATTATGAAATCTAAGCGTTGTCAGCAAGTACGATCGTCGTATCTTAAGGCATGATTCGTCAAATAGAATTATCATGCATTTGATCTGTTTAGTATTTGGATAAGGGATGTAAAGACAATTTTATTAATGATAAAGATACGTGGTATGAAGCTATATTTAATATAAATTGTGTCTTATATTTGCATGTTTAATCCATGAATAATATTTTGGTAATCTTGATTAATCATATATATGAGAAACATAATCGTTAATTAATGGAATGACTTAGATCCATATTTATTTTTTTAACACGCTATCGGAAATAAAGGGATTGTAAATACATAAATCATTTATCTGTGACTTTATGAAACCACACTCGGATATTTCTGGGAGCATTGGCGTATTGCTAGACGCTTACTAATGTTATTATATTATTTGGTACATGTCCAAGTGGGAGCTGTTGGATTATGTCCACGTAAAAAATAATATATGTCAAGGAATTTATTTGAGCCTACGGGGACGCACGCGTTAATACGTAAAAAAATTAATAATAAATATATTAAACGTAATATATTTAAGTGATAAAGCTTAACGAGCGTTAAATGTTAATAAATATTTAATGGGAGTTATAGTAGTCGTTAATAGTTAAAAGAAGGACTAATATGCAATTATGGAGAAAAAGAAAGTATGAGATTTATTTCTTTTTTCCCTTAGCAAATTATTTCCTAATCTCAAGAGGAGTTGTAATTACCTAACTTGCAAGCCAACTTTAGGAGGCTATAAATAGAGGATTATGGTGTTTAGTTTTCTTATAACTTGAAAAACCTAAATACCTAAATCTCTCTTCTCCCTCTCCCCTTAGCTACACGATCGAACCAAACACCCATATAGGGTTTTGGTATGCGATCAAACCAAACAACCCCTTGGAAGGTTTTCCTGTTGATTGATTCAAGAGTCGAAGGTGTTTGGTGGCTTTATCACTACTAGCACTAGCATACTTAATTGTTTGCTAAGAACGTATTGTGTGTGTCGACTTAGAGGGGTTATTCTTTTGATCCTAGTGGTTTCGCGTGGTGTTATACATACGCATATATTCAAGGCGGTGTAACATTTATTGCTAAAAGGTACACATCTTTAATCCCTTGTTAATTATGAATTCTATACGTGTTTAATCTTTTCGCTGCGTACTCGTGATATATTTAATGGCTAAATAAATGTAAAAACCCAACAGTGGCATCACGAGCCATCGTGTAGAATTTGCAGTTACAAGTAATAAAATTTGACAAAATTAGGATTCTTGATTAATTTTAAAAAGCCCTTTAGGCGGTTTTTAAATTATATAATTGCATAAAGATTCGATCCTTGTGTATACAAGTTTTAATCTAAATGGATATAAAATTAATTAGACGAAATCTAGTTGTATGAAAATCTTAAAAGATTAAAACATTAATGCGTTTATAAAAATTGTTAATTATATTCGGTTTTTGTTTTGTTCAAATTAATTTTAGGGTTAATTCGGTGTCCATGAATAAATACAAGCAATTTATCGATGGAAGGATTATGGTATATAAATCTTGATATTTGTTTAAAGGGTTTTTATGAAAATAGATGATCACACCACAATTAAACGAAAGAAATTAAATTTATTTGGTACGATCGACGACTTTACAAGCTAGGGAATGACCTTAGCTAATGTCATAATATGGGGCCTAAAATTTGCTTAAAATATTTATGTGCTAATATGGAAAATATTGTATATAATTGCTTACGCAAAACACTAATTATATCGATGAATGTGACGGGAGTTTTTAGAACGAAGGAGCCATATAAACAAATATACATATTTATGTAATTAAAAGATAATTAGAAATCATAATTGCTAAATTTGCATGACTAATTGTTAATGGTAGTTTTTATTAGAAATAAATTTTATGTGTATTAGATTTGTTGTGTTATATTAATTTATAATATTAAGTATGGACTTTGTGATAAAAAAAAAGGTTTTTTTTTTTTTTCGAAACGAATAAATAAAAACATGACCAATTATCAATAAATTAAATATAATATGGACTATTTTATAGTTCAAAATGTGTTTTTTAAATTAAAGTTTTATTTTTATCAACGACGTAATTTGCAAAAGTACTACTTAGTTGCAAGGATAAGGTTCGGAAAGACTCATCAAGACTTCGGTCTTGTAGACACCATTACCCTATAATACGTTCTACGTTGTTTAATGGTTAAATCATAGCATCTTTAATCCCTTGTTAATTATGAATTCTATACGTGTTTAATCTTTCTGCTGCGTACTCGTGATATATTTAATGTTTAAATAGATGTAAAAACCCAACACCTTTTTCCAAAACCCGATGGGGAATTTGAAACCCAATCTTTTGAGTCAGGTTTTGGGAATGTATGGGGTAATATGGTGTTTCGTGAGGAATTTCTCGAGTTGGGGAAGTACTCTTTTGCCTTCATGAATTTGCAATCAGATAAATCCCCCGACGGGTTATGGTGCAGATTAAGGCAATTTTCAGTTATCGGGTTTATGGGAACGTGGGATCACGCCTCGCCCCATTACTGTCCCTACACTACTATATCGACCAATACTCACCGGCTACCGCAATACCATACTAAATTATTCTTCCTGTGTTCCGTAACTATTTTCAAAAGCAAAAAAATTAAAACGCATGTAAAGTCGTTACGATTGAAGCTAATTAAGTACTCATATATGGCAAACTAGGTCAAACAAGCTTATGACATTTTAGCAGCACCGAATTAGAAACTTATAACATTCACTGTTCGATATATTTCCTAAGCCTCGTTGAAGTGGTCACGCTGACATTCTGAAGAAAAAAGTTTTATGTGGTTTGAGTCTGTGTGACAGTGAGTTCAAATCCCTTAAAATAAGCCTCATTTCAGTTTATTCAAATATATTTCCCAGGTACATATGTAGGGATCGTTTGTTCATCATATTATCTAAATTGCTTTACAGAACCCCACTAAAAAAGATAACAAAAAATACGGATCATAAATGCGAAGTCAATTACATTGGCACCTATGGATAGAGATCCTTTAATGTTGAGTTCAACATGACTAGTCATGTTGTCTCACATAAAAATTAGTGTGTAACATCCGGCAATTTTTGGATTTTTAAAATGACTATTTTACCCTTTGACTTTTCGGGTCCGACTTGACTTTTGACTTTTGG
>BQNB010139978.1:0-17478 GCA_026074375.1 Tanacetum coccineum
TTCGTCATTACTATTTTTATTTCGCCGAAAATCGTTGTTTTTATAGTTTTCTAACTTTGTGATTAAATCCCATTTCGTTAGCTAGTTTACCCAATTCGCTTGAGTCTTGACATGGGACGACCCAAGAATCAAAAACACGCATGCTTCCCTACTTCTTTACGTCTAACATTTGCAAGTAAACATTACTAGTGTTAATTCAATAATGAAGTCCCTACATGGCCACCCACTTCCCTTGCTTTTTCTGATTTTGGGTCGAGCACAGTGGGTTATACCCACTTGGTTTTGTGTCATCTTCTACCTCATGTATATATATAATGTCACATGTTTCTTCCTTTTTCTTTTTGGCTGCCCAAATGACGCAACAACAGTGAGTCTTACACTCATTGTTTTCGGCCTCCTATCTTTTTGTTACCCAGCCGACGCAACATGCATATTCTAGCTTTATATATATATTTTGCATATGATTCGTGGCTTGTGTGTTTAACCACTGGGTGGCTAAATTTCGAGACACCAAGCGACTTCTTGTTTCATGCAGAAACGCAGCCGCAACAGCAAGTATTAACTTGCCATTAATCGCTTGCTAGCATGCGATACGAGTGGGGGTTTTGTTTCGAAACAACACGCACGGTGTGCTCTTTCTTGCAGCGTAAATGACGCACCCACAGCGAGCAAGACTCGGCTGTGGTACGCACCCACAGCGAGCAAGACTCGGCTGTGGTTTGGCTTGGGTTTCGTGGACATGCTTATGCTACACGTCGAGGGTTCCGTATGAGGGTTTCCTCATATTTCATGCGAAAACCCTAGGGTTTGTTAACCCCTTACGAGCCAAACATTTGGTCACGGCATGTTTAAAGTTCTTACAAGATTTCTTGTCTCGTTACTAGTCTTATACGCGAAAGGTGTGGTTTACAAATTAGGTTATAGTTGTTATTTTGTGTGTGTGGCGATGGTTTTTGCATGCGTGCGTAAGCACAAATCATGCATGCGTTATATGTGCCGTGTATAGCCTAGGCAAGGCCGAGACCTTTGGCCGGCTTGCCAAGGTTGGTGTGGCTTTGGTCTTGGTCGCAATATGGGTTAAATGTCACGGTAAACTAGAAAAGACTCACCGAGGTCCAAGCTCGATAGATGATGAGAAAAGATGGTGGTGATGAGAGAAACTCGAACCTCCCTTGCTTCAACCCTTTAAAACCCGACGCTTCCTAGCTCTTGAGTCCAACGAAAATGAGAACCTAACTCTTACCGATTTGTGTAATCTTTGTTTTTGAATTTTAGTTGAGATAAGTTTGTTCGTGCATGGTGCCTCATTTATACACAAGGTCTTTGATTGGTTACTGAAATGTTGCATGTGGAATGACCATATACTACTATTGAACCATAGTGTAGTTTTCTAATACTGTTATCATCATTGCCTCTTTTTATAATACTATTAAGGAATCTCTACTATATCATGTTTCTCCCATTTGAAATTGTATAAGGTTTATAAGACGTATCATGTGATGGAGATATTCAAACAAGAAATGGGTAGGGTAGTGTGTAAGGATTTATGATGATGGATGTCTCATTATTATTGTATATTGGTTTATATACATTCATATGTATATATATCTGATATTGGTTTTCATGTGAATATATATATAATTTATTTTATCTTTGTTGAATTCAATTATAGTTGTCATGGTTATTAATTTGTATGTATGCGGTTTTATGAAGTGTTACAAGTAAATGGCCTCGTTTCACAAAAGTGAAATAAGTATGGTTTTATCGTTACACGTTCTAAAATACCCTTTTAGACACAGAGTAATAATGGTGATATTCGCCTGCAAATTAAACTTTCCATGACAAAAAGTAATGCATTGACGATCATAAAATGACTCATTGTTGAAATTAACGGTAAATTTGCAAACTTGCAGTGCATGACTTTTACTTAACGAAAAGAGAATCTAATTTTTCTTACGAGGTGTCAGACGTAACCTAACGACTATATAAATATTTATCATGAAGTATTAAACGTATTCTTCATGTATTAACGTATGTGCCCCCAATAGGCTCACGTATTTCTCATTGTATAACATACGGATCCAACTACCATATTCCAGCTCCCACTTGGAAGTTGGAGTAGCAGACTTACATTTATACCAACAATAGCAACGTTTATCAACACACATATTGTCATAAATCAGAAATACTTGAGATAAAGTTTCAAGAACAATCTTAGCTTTTAGTGGTTATGCATTACTTGCCATTATCATCCCTTTGTTCAGATACCGTTAAACCATGGATATGGATCCTAACTTATTCCATATAGTTTAATAATTTAGTTTCTCATTGTGGAAATAATTCAGATATACCAAATGTAATCAAGAATCATCTTGAATTACCCTTTGGGTTTGGCCAAACAATTATCTGGTTAATTCTGGAGAGGGCCCATGGTATCATTCTGCAATTAAACAATTGGAGGAACAAAAATTTTTATTGACTATGAGTGTTGTGGATGCTGCTTCACATCACTTCCAAGAATAGCCTTTATAACTACCATTTTCAGGTTAGCGTTTGACTTATAATCAAAAAGTGATATCCACACATGCAAAACTTGTTTGTATCTCAAGTCTAAAGATGACTTATTTAAACCATTTTCGATATCTTACTCATGACGAGGATCCAAAAGTAAATATTCGAAGGTTGGGGTATCCAATATGCATCCCTTGTGAATACACATGAGTTTGGCGGGAACAATCCATATATTCAAAGAATATAACCAACACTCACATTTGCCTTATGTAACAATTATTCCCATAATGTTAACCGACAATGGACATATTTAGAATGATAAAATCATTCAAGGATTAAACATGCAAATATAGGATAACAATTATTATATGTATGAATAACAAATACCACGTATCTTCATTCATCAGAAAGTAAAAATTGTCTTACAATCCCAATTATCCAAATACTAAAACAGATATGCATGAAACTAATTAGCAAGTTGAAGTCCAATG
The DNA here is from genome assembly GCA_026074375.1 of Tanacetum coccineum. Lineage (NCBI taxonomy): Eukaryota > Viridiplantae > Streptophyta > Magnoliopsida > Asterales > Asteraceae > Tanacetum > Tanacetum coccineum. The sequence continues at coordinate 3,003 of BQNB010139978.1, forward strand.
TTTCCAACATTCTCAACTATTTCTTTACAAGACAGCTAAATAGTTATCTCTAAGTAAACGTATCCTAATACTTGTTTTCAAATTCACAAATTTGTAAAGATTTGAAAAAGATATGATGAGTGTCATATGTATATTTGCATACTATTGCAAGTATCATAGTATGGAAATGTGACAATACCTTTAATGGGGTATTTGAAGTCAACAACATACCTATCTAAGACAGTCATCTTTACAGTTTCTTAAAATGTAAAGATTCACATTCTTAATGTGAAATACAACAATGCTCTTACTGAGCATAATCTAGTTAGAAAGATTTATCATAAAGTTGAAATCCTACTTTAACTAGGAATGATAAATCTCAAGCATCAATAGTGTCATAAAACAACACCATGCATATATATAATTCGTAAACATTTGTTTTTACATCATTCTAAATCACTCTCAATTAGATACTGTTGTTGTTAGCTCATCTTGCTCTTGTGCAAAAGTAACAACCAGTCTCATACACAATATAAGATATACATGATGAATCCTTCGTTAAGAACACAAGGTTTCCATTCATGTATTAAAATTATGACAAGGAGAAAAATATCCATTTAATACTTGCTTCCAATGAAGTATTGCATTTGTGTTTGGGACTATTTTCGCATATGTTTATTTCATTAAACATTTATTCCAAGGTCGTTTGTTTTATTTCCTAAATTCCCAAGTGAAATTTCATTCCAACCTCAAGGATTAACATCTATCTTAGATGGAATGATACCTTCAATATGTTACACAACATATGAATTTTAAGGAAAAACATAGTGCTCCCACTTGATGTCAGGTGTACTCAGGAGTTATCTTAATTTAATCAGAAACCATATTGTGATTAAACTTAAGATCTCAGCTCCTAGATGCATGATTCAATCCATACTTGGATTCTATTATCTTGTATACTTTATAAAGATTATTTTAAACTCATAACCCCTTTTGATTACACACCGTCCTCGCAAAAGATAATCATAAAGGAAAGAGTTATATAACTTAATTGTCTTATTGCAAATATAGACTCATAACCCTTTTTAATTACACATCGTCCTCACAAGGTAATCATTAAGGAAAGAGTTATGATCATTAATTCGCCATATGTCAGATTCAAGAAAACCTATATGACAATTAGTTATCTTTATATAATTAATGCGTGTAGAAAAGAAAGATTTAATCATAGTCAATTGCTTGAGTAAGATTAAAAACTCTTGTCATCAGTCAGGCATTAATATGTATACAATTTTGTCCTTATGAACTCTTGTCATCAGTCAGGCATTAATATGTATACAATTTTGTCCTTATGAGCCTTTCTTCAAAAGAAACTCATTATAACCTTTCAGTTTAACTGTCTGGTAAAAGATCAATCAAACTTACAACATTGATTTGCCTTTTAAGGGCTGCATCTTATCATTCATATTTCTAAGATATTTATCAGATCCAAGATGTGATAATTCATCTTATTAGTTAACAGGTTTATTAGGACCCACTAACTTATATTCCTCAGCATTGATATAAAAATATCACTCCATTAATGAGGCATCCTTGCGAATTTATGAATTAGAGTTACATTATACTTTGGTTCGACATTTAAATGTTTAACCTTAGTATGACATCAACAAGTGAATTCAGAAGGTTATGTAATTTGTTCTTGAATATTTTCAAGATCTATAGATACTCCCACTTACTTTTGTAAGAAGAGATACTTCTCTAAATACGAAGTATTTAAGCAATAATAAATTGTTCTTGATTGGGATAACAAAATACATTTTACAGTTCTCATCTCTAGCTTGTTAATAATATGCTTCATAAGATATTAACAAATTTTAGAACTTTAATCAAGAATTCATAGGATTCATCCCAATCCATAAATACATAATGTCTTGAATACCTTCTAGGTTGAAACTATATTGAGTGTATCCATGACACACGCAAATTTCTAACCTTGATCGATTTGGAGGCAGAGCCATTTAAGTTATCAGAAATCAAACAATCTTAATATAGTTTGTTTCAACACATAAGAAATACTATAATAATGTGGTATATTATGAGTATTGGGATTGTGAGACTACATCAGAATTCCGTAGATAACTTAATTCTCTTTGGATCAAATACTTACCAATTGGGTTGAGCCAAATTGATTACTAAGTATTTTAAAACCAACTGCATGCTATAACGTATATTTCTTTGAATAGTTCAAGAACTCTATGTTCATGTGTTTACAATAAAACAATATACGTTACAAGTCTTTGAATAATTCAAGGACATCATGTTAATGTGTTAACAAGAAGACACAATAATTTTACTACTTACTTTATGTTATGAGTCATTGAAAAATTCATGGACTTTATACTTATGTCTTAACAAGCAAACATAATTATACTATCTAAAATAATTATGAACGTAAACTCTTAAGTTCAATAGTAATTTCAAGTTAATTACATACTTCATAATTATGATTATATAATTGAACCATAATTATATTGACTAAAACATGTAGTCAATGTACTGAAGTAGCTTTATAATATATCTTGACACTTAAAAGAAATATGGCAACAAACATCTTGTGTGTTTATGTCCTAGTAGAGTTATTAGCTTTCTGACCTTGCGGTCAAGAGAAACCAATAATCATATTGTTATATGTTATTCCTTGCACACACTTAAGATTTCTCCCACTTGTGTACGGGACAACATGATCTAATGTAGACAAACAATACAACAAGCGCTCGATTGTATAAACAATATAATAGTGTCATAAATATTACAAGTAGATTTTAAACCATAACATTTAATAAGGAATTGTGGATTGTTATTCTATAGATAACATTTCAGAAAGGAACACTCTGAAAGGCAAGTGGTTATCTTATAAAATAAAATGCAATCTTCCTTTAAACATGTGGTTGTTCATATTCGGAAAGTAATGAATTATTTCAAAGCAAGCTAGAAATAATATGGGTAACTAACAAGGAGATAAAGCTTGTAGCTCCCACTGAATTTGACAACATTATATGAATGTCTTTTCATTAATAAAACGCAAAGCTCCCACTGGATTTGTCAACATTGTAAGTGTTACATCACCAGTAGAAAGCAAATAGCGATTTATATACTTTCCTATTCATTCAAAATTCTACTTATGTAGATGAGGGACTATCCATTCATTCTTTCATTAACTTGAACATTTTAGCATGCAATTCCTCCTTAATCGGTCTGCCTAGCCACAAGGGTGTTTAGCACTATAAGGAATGAAATGAGTCCAAGAAAATATGCCTAGAAGACCTGCTAACAATTTTCTTTACTCGTTGTGGTTTAAACTTATACATCGTGACAAGTACAAGGTGTCATTATTTGGGTAGCTATAGACAAAATGTACTCTAGTTACACAAAGTAATTTATCTTTCTAAGATTTCATAACCGAAAGAGGGTAATGGAAGATTAAAAGTTGGTTTAAATATAATTGATAATAATTTAATTATAACCCAATATTATTCTTGTCAACCAATGAGAAGAGATAGGAGTAAGTCTCACTCTACTTACCAGGAAAAGAGACTATATTTGTCTTCTATGAGAAAACAAACTTTTGTTTACGTATTAAGTTGCAATAACATAATTAATCAGAACATAAAAAGTTTAATTTAGTATTTTCAATATTTAAATTCTTAATAGAATTAACTACCCAATTAATTTACTAATTAAGACTAAGATCCAACTTGACCTCCCACTTATTAACAAAGGTCTGACCAATACGAAAACAAGTAGGGCAAGAGGTAAGCGACGAGCGTTAATTGCATTTAATGCAACTCTTAGATTTATGAGACTTGTCATGACATTAGTAAACACGTAATAATGTCAAGAGCATGTTTAGTTCTCATCTTATGCCTCGAGCACGAGGTCTGACCAAGCCTACCCGATTTAAGTCCACCAAGCAAGAACGCGCAAAAATAGCCAGAGGTCTGACCAGTGAACCAAATTTGCCATGGGTTGGAATGACCCTGAGGTCTGACCAGAGCGGCCAAACCAAATGCACGTGTTCTTGGTTGGCTGGCATTGACTTAAAACTTTCATATGGGGTATTCACATAAATGTGTTAAAAGCGTGTACAAAGAGGCATGCAAAACAACTTTGTAGCACTTAATTTTAAAAACCTTTTATAAATGACATTGTAGTGATACATTGGTTCTCGGTAACTCCAATCGAACGCGCAAAGAAGCGGAGAACCAGGTCAGCGCGAAGCTTATTAAAACCTGAATTCTTTAGGATTTTCCGCCTTAAACTTCTCTTATAGTTTGTTCTAGTGGATGAGCCGTACTTCCCAATAATCCATAATGTCCAGTTTTTAAATAATCTTGAAATCAAGTTTCATAGTTTATAGTCCCATTAATTTTCTCAAAAATCAAGTTTTACACGGAACAACTAGCAGGTCACAATGAACATGTATAGGCGTGTAATTAATAGACTTGTTTTAATATCATCTTTCTTTATAAGTATTAGTCCGTATTGCATACATATTAGGCGTGTAAACGAGTAATCAAGTAAAAATATGCACATAAGCAGACGAATACTAAAGATGACATTAAATAAAACATGTAAACATGTAGAATCCGAGTTCTCTTGCGAGTAATCATGTAAAATTAAAAAAGTTATCGTAAAAAGAAAGAGATCAAACGGGTTAAAGGTCATAAAAAGTAAATTTTTAATGCATATAAAAATCCTAAGTCACATAAAATGAAATATATATTTTTTGTAACAATATTAGAGACACTAACTATATACTAAAAATTAGAATAAAAATGTTTTGGCTTAGCCATTGGCTTCATTACCAGAACCCGCCCATTTTGCCCCCAACACATGCAGTTTTGCTTAAAGAGTATCCATACATGCTCGTATATATCTTGCTACATCTGCAGAATAATAATCTGAATACCTGAGATGTTATAAACATGTGATTCACCGAGTCACCATCAACTTTTGATTCACATATATTCCTTAATTTTGCAGCAAGGTAATCATCAGAGGGAGGGAGGTACACCTTCCTATTGGGACTGGAACCAATGAGTTAGTCGATCTAAGCAGCCTTTTAAGCTTTATTTACCTCTGTTCTCAAATAAGTGTAGGAAATAGTACAATATACTTTGGAGAGAGTATCTGGAGATCTTGAATAATGTCCAACCTGAAACGATCAACAAAGATGACTGAGGCGCGTGTTGGACACGCTTCCCATACAGCAATTCCGTGTACAATAATCATGGTTGTTTCTCGTGGTACAATGGCCAGAGCAAGAGTATTTTCGGAATTGACAAATTGCCTGAAATTCTACTAGATTTCTTGTGAGGGTGCTAAAAGACTTGTGTGTTTTTCGGTGTGTTTCAAATGATGAAAAGATACTCTCAATATATAAGGAGAGGAGGTGAAGAAAACGGTCATATTAATTAACACATAATTAATCTTACTAATGACTCATGAACAAAAAATTAATGTGGCCATTACATTTGACCATACATTAACCTTGCTCTAAAAACTCATTAGTATATTTGATGACTCCATCAATTGTCATTCAAAGCATAATTTAACCATTTTTTCCAACTAATGGTTACTCATAACTATTTTTCCCTCCATTCCAATTATCCTTCTTCGAGACTCGATATCTCATTTATACTAACTCCGCTTTTGGACATATATCAGCTTGTTATAGAGCCTTAAACATAATAATTATATTCACTAATAATTATCTTATGTCCAAAGTTAGGGAAAACTCATTTTTTTCACTAACATTTTCCACCAATCTCCTACATGAATGGAGATCAAGTAGAAACTCACAAAATTCTAATAAAATCTTAGCGGTTAAGTCTTTCATAGGATAGGTAGGTATTACCCTTTGAACCTTCCTTTGCGAAATATACTTAGCCTCCTAGCTGCCAGTAGAACGCAATGTCTTTGAAATGATTAGCTATTTGTGTAGACGACAATATATTTTCACACAAGAATCTTCCTGACATTGTCAACTCCTCATAGTCGTGTTCGTTATGGTCATGAACACTAGCCTGGTTTTGCAAGAGCTCTTAGGAAATGCGACCCCACATTTCCCTTCGAAGCGACCCCACTTCTCTCTCACATAGGTGATTTTCCACTAATCATTAAAAACATATGTTTTACGATTTCATCTTGAATCATTATGCTTTGTGATTTCATTCTGAATCATTAAAGCCATATGTTTAACCTCTCAACAAGTCACAGTTTATAGGAATGGACTAGGAAGGTACAATATTAAGTAACTCCCCTATAGTGACTTCTCTCGGTTTATACAATTAGGTTGTCCTATTGAACATAGATCTTAGGATCTCTAGTCAACTGGGTTAGGTTTTCCTTTATATAAACTTTTTGGGGCTATTGTCCTTTCCTTTAGTCGACTTACTAACTATACCTCTCTTGCTTAGCCTTTCATAGTAGATACTCCGAATTTGTTATCATTGACCTTACGTAGTCAATCGTGATAACTCTAGTTGAGAGTAGATGTCGTATCAATCACTATCTATGATAGATATGTTTTGACTTACCATTTCATATTATGATATGAGCTTTGTCAAATTTTTGACTATCACACTTTATAAACATGGTCATTATCGGTTTACGCCATGTTGGTATGTCCATTATGAATTAACATAAATATCCTACATATTCTCTAAAAGTCTATTTGAAAAACATCCAAGATTTCTTAGACATAGCTTCCCACTTAACGTAAACTCATACGCTCTAGTGGATCTAGATTCTTATATACAAAAATCTGTATTTTCATTATTCTATCATTTGATAGCAGCCTGAAATCTTCCATAATGCAATACCGTAAGTATCGTAGTACTCGTGTAATACTATTCAAATGATCATCACTTGAATTATTAGTATATCTACTTGACCTGCTTATCAAGTCACACATATGTCATTAGACACATAAGATGCCCAATAATCTGTAAGTATTCAAAAACAATAACACTTTTACCTTTATTTAGCTAGGCAGAAATCCCCCACATTAAATATATCTCAAGAATATTTGCCTTATTATGTTTTTGACTTCAAAACACATGTTATCTTAGATGCAAGAACCATATCGAACAACTAATAAAGTTCATGTCAAAACTTGACTCCAACATGTCATTAGTTGAGGTGTTCATCATTTTATCACTTCTAGTGATTAGTATATAATCTATGTAAAATCACAACAGTACATTTATACTATCAATCACACATACATCAATTAATTTTGAATCTATATTCCTACATGATATGGTCAAAATTTTGATGTCATTGTTCAGGAGCTTGGCTTAAGTCATATAATAACTTAATAAGCCTACAAACTTTGCTATCTGGTCCAGGAGCCATGAAACCTTTAGGTTGGTTCATCTATAGTTCTTTATTTTTTTTCTAAATCCCTATTTAGAAATGTCATTTTCATATCCATTTGATGAACTTCTAAATTTCTTATGGCTGCAATAGCAAGTACCATTAGCTTTTATCTTTTTCTTGAAGATCCATTGATAGCCTAATGGTTTGCAACCAGGAGTTAAATCTATGAGGTCTCAAGTATGATTTTTGTAAAATATAGTCTTTTTCACTTTTAATGGATTCTTCCTATTAAGGCCCTTCTAAGGAAGTAACCGCTTCTCAGTAAGTGTTTGGTTCACATTCTACCATAAAAGATACAAAATCAAGTCCAAACGATTTCTTTATTCTAGCCCTTTTGCATCTTCTAGGTTCAACATCTTCTTCCTCAGATTTATGATGTCTCTCTTTGTGAACGACATCATCATCTCGTTGTCTCTCTTCTTGGACAACATCATCATCTATTCTAGATGATCTTCCAATCTCCTTCGTTAATAAGGAAATATATATCCAAAGAAGGAAGCACTTCTTTATTCCATTATTGTATCCTTGTGTATATCAACATACATAAAGAAACGATAAACACTACCATTATGAGCATATATACTAAGAATTTGCAATTTATGGTTTTGGGTCCTATCTTTTGAGCTTTAGGTGCTGGAATTGCCAAATTAACTAGGCACCCCCACACTCGTAAGTATTTATAAGATGGTTTTCTTCCCATTTATAATTTATAAGGGGTCTCTTCCTTTTTCTTATGAGGTATCTTATTCAAAAGATAATTATCCGATAAAATGGCTTCTTCCCACATGTTCTGGATTAATCCCGAACTTATCAACATAGCATTTGCCATTTCTTTCAAAGTGTGTTTTTCCTTTCAGCAATCCCATCTTGCTGAGGTGAATAGGGTGCAATGAATTCATGTCTAATTCCATGTTGTGAAAAATTTTAAAATGGCTTCCCCCACATGTTTTGATTTAAACCTGAACTTATCAACCTGGCATTTACCATTTCTTTCAAGGTGCGGTTTTTCCTTTCAGCAATCCTATTCTGCTGAGGTGAATAGGGTGCAGTGAATTCATGTATAATTCCATGTTGTGAACAATATTAAGCAAATGAAGATACACTTCTCACTACCTTGATTTTCGTGTTTAGTTGATTCTCAACTTCATTCTTGTATAGAATGAACTTATCTATTGCTTCATCTTTACTTTTAAGTAAATACACATAGCAATATTTTGTACAATCATCAATAAAGGTGATGATGTACTTGTTATCTCCTCTTGTTGGCACTGACTTTAAATCACACACATCTGTGTGAATTAGATCAAGAGGGTTGGTTTTTCTTTTAACCAAATAAAAAAATGATCTTGTCATTTTCACCTCAGCACATGTTTGACACTTGTGGTTTGAGTCAATATGGAATGTATGTATACAATTTGATTTCATCAAACGACAAATGAAATTGTAATTAACATGACCAAGTCAGCCATGCCACACGTTTGAAGACTCAACTACGTAAGTTGAATTAGCTTTCATTTAAGAAAAAATGTTTTTAATAATAATTAAATATAATTTGAACATTTCATCATGGGCGTAACCCATACCTACAACCATTTTATTCTTTGTTAAATCAAATGTGTTGCACTCAAATGCAAGGCAAAATCCGTACTTGTTTAGCAACCACTCGGACACCATATTCTTTTGAATCTTTGGAATGTACAAAACGTTCTTGAGTTTTAACTCTTTTCTGGATGTCCATTTTAATATCACATCACCCTCACCTTTAATGTTAGCGGCAACGGAATTTCCCATGAACAGTTTTGCACCATCGAAAACCTCTTTAAACGAACTAAAGATACTTTTACCCAAACACGCATAACGAGTAACACTTGTGTCAATCCATAACTCTTTTGTGTTTGAACCCACTTGGTTCACTTCTAAAATCCTTGTAATGAAATCAGATATCATTTTTTCCACAGAAAAATTAATAGGGTACTCAATCCTGATTTTGCACAAAAATATACTCTTTCCACTCGAAATAAAACTAGGTAGAAACGCACTCCGCAGAAGTTTCATAGTAGAATAAATCCAAATCATTTTCTTCCTTATAAACGGTGTACATGGGATTATTTTAAGATTGTAGGAAATAGTACACCGTTTATATATAATTAAATTACAAATATCAAGAAGAAAAACTTACAATATACTTTGGAAAGAGTATCTAATAAAGTCTAACCTAAAACAATCAAAAAAGATAACTGAGGCACGTGTTGGACACGCTTCCCTTAAAACAATTCCGTGTACAATAATCACGGTTGTTTCCTAGGGTACAACGACCGGAGCAAGAGTACTGCCAGAATTGACAAATTGCCCTAAATTTTACTAGATTTCTTGTGAGAATGCTGAAAGAGTTGTGTGTTTTTTGGTTTGTTTCAAATGATGAAAAGACACTCTCAATATATAAGGAGAGGAGGTGAAGAAAACGATCATATTAATTAACACATAATTAATCTTACTAATGACTCATGAACAAAAAATTAATGTGGCTGTTACATCTGACCATACATTAACCTTGCTCTAAAAACCCATTAGTACATTTGATGACACCATCAATTGTCATTTAAAGCATAATTTGACCATTATTTTCCAACTAATGGTTACTCATAACCATTTTTCCCTCCATTCCAATTATCCTTCTTTGAGACTCGATATCTCATTCACACTAACTCTGTTTTGGACATATAACGGCTCGTTATAGAGCCTTAAACATAATAATTATATTCATTGATAATTATCTATGTCCAAAGTTAGTGAAAACTCATTTTTTCACTAACATTTTCAAACAGATGCATGCATAGTCTCATAATATTTGTTCACCCATAAAGGGTCGATGTAAAGATTAATACATTAAAGGTAGTAGTAGCAAGAGATTATTGTGATTACCTAAAGTATTTTACCCTAAAAACCGTTGTCTTTCTCTAGAAAGGCAATACATCTTTCACTTACAGCGGGCCATTTTGATGAAAACAATAAATTTGATCACATGAGCATTGTCAATATTATATTCGAAGCCAGCGTTTGTCACACATCTTCAGCAATATTGGATTAATGACTCTCTCTATGGAGAGGAGTTGCTCTGCAAGAACTGTTGGATAACTCCACCTTTTATAATTCGAAGCAATGACTCTTATAGTCGGTTCATGTTTAGTATGTATTAAATAGATGTGAACTGAACCAAACATCCACCGTCACGTAATCTGATGCTTTATCGATATTTTTCAGGAAGCAAATCTTCTACTGACATGTACCAACGTGCATCAAAGCACACCCTTTTGAGAAATGATTGGTGCCAAACACAGTTATTAAAAATGTACATTCCATATATGTACGTTCAAAATTACACTTAATATTAGCAAGAATCTCTTAATTTAGGATAGGTTCCTTTGTCTCACTAATATGATCAATTTACAGGCAGAAATTAGATCAAACAGCCAAAGACATTATCACGTACTCACATGTAATGATTTATAACACAGTTTCATTTCCACAAAAATAAGGCCATTACCATACGTAGGACAATTCTAAGCAACAACAACTCAACAAGTCTCAATGGTAACATTTATTATAGCTATTTATAAAAATGTTTTTTATTTTTTTTGTATCAAAATATAGTCTACATTTTTGAAGCTCTATTTCTAGGACTACTCTATTAATATTGTTACTTTGACATGCAATCAAGTCAAAATTGGTTAAGGTCATAATGGGCAAGTTTATGGCATATGCCGAGAGTTTGATATTTGTGGCAAACTTCTGAATATGCAATGTGTTGATATTACACTTGCAACTTACATTCCATTGTCTTAGTAGTTAATCTTGTTTATTTTACCCATTTAACTCGTTATACATAAAAGACGATCTGAATAAATGTCAATTGCCTACCTTCTAGAAATGATAATCACTTTATTTGGTAGCTTGACTGTTTTTGTTCAAGTTATAGGATTTATAACTTTCCTCTTTGGATGAAGACAGGTCATATTTCATAACAACCTATAAATAGGGGCTGTTAGGAATAAAGGCCTCTCAAGTTTCTACTGTTGGTTGAAGAAACTACTGCTGGTGAAGATTAGAGAAGACAGTCTAAGTTATTAATACAATTAGTGTTATAGTTAGTACTGCCAGTACAAAGTGTTAGTACTGTCAGTTTATTAATACTGTTAGTTATAATAGTTAGTATTGTTAGTTATATAGTTAGTACTGCTAAAGTGATATGCATGAGATATATTAGGAATAGATATGCATTGATCACTTGATGCGTTTTGTAAGCCCATTAGGGTTTTCCTTGGTGTATAAAAGGAACCCTAAGGCATAGATTTTGATATCAGTTTTCATATAAGTTTTATATAGTTTTCATAGCAGTCATAGTTCATAGCTTCAAGGTTATTTTGTTACTCTATCACTATTTAGAGTGATTGTTTTATATTGAGGCTGAAGGTTTAGTAAAACTTTATGTACTGTTTCATTGCTCTTCTTAGTATTACAAACTAGATTCCGCATAGTTTGTGATATTCTCAATCTTAGTTTCTACTATAGTTGTCTTGGATCTATCCAATACAACTAAGCTTTAACAAGCTAAGTAAGATCTGTTCAAAAGGGATCAACAAGTGGTATCAGAGCTTGTTGAGAAACTTTGAATAAGAAGAACTCTAACTCTACTCAAGATCTGTTAGTCAAAGAAAAGATGGACTCACAATCAGAAACTACCCAAATAGTGTCTACACTAAAACTTCTAGTACTCAAAACTAGGGAGTATGATCTATGGAGCATGAGGATGGAACAATACCTTACTTTCACTGATCATGCCCTTTGGGAGGTAATAGTAAATGGTGATTCAGTTTCACCAGTTGCATCAGCTAGTACTGGTGCTGAAGGTCCTATTCCTCCTAAAACTGCTGAACAAAAGCTAGCAAGGAAAAATGAACTAAAAGTAAAAAGCACTCTTATGCTAGCCATTCCTGATGAGCACCTGCTAAATCTTCATGCCTACAAGGATGCAAAGTCCCTATAGGAAGCTATTAAAAATAGGTTTGGAGGCAACAAGGAATAAAAGAAGATGCAGAAGACCATTCTCAAGCAGAATTATGAAAACTTTACTGCATCAAGTCAAGAAGGACTGGATAAAACCTATGATAGGTTTCAAAAGCTTATTAGTCAAATTGAAATCCATAGTGAAGTTATCTCTCAGGAGGATGCAAATCTGAAGTTGTTAAGAAGCTTACCATCAGCTTGGAACAATATTGCATTAATCATAAGAAATAAATCTAATCTAGACACATTAAGCATGGATAATTTGTATAATAATCTGAAGGTGTATGAATCTGAGATCAAAGGCAAATCAAGTTCAAGCTCAAATTCTCAGAATATGGCTTTTGTTTACTTTGATAACTCCAGCAGTACTAATGAAACAGTTAATACTGCTCATAGTGTTTCTACTGCTAGTTCTAAGGATCAAGCTTCTACTGCATCATATGTTGATGATGTCATGTTTTCTTTCTTTTCCAACCAATCCAATGCCCTACAGTTGGACTATGAAGATTTGGAACAGATTAATGCTGATGATCTTGAAGAAATGGATCTCAAATGGCAAGTGGCAATGCTTACCATGAGAGTTAAGAGGTTCATAAAGAAGACGGGAAGGAAGATGGATTTAAATGACAAAGAGACTGTTGGCTTTGACAGGACAAAGGTTGAATGCTACAATTGCCATAGGATAGGTCATTTTGCTAAAGAATGCAGGGCATCAAGAAATCAGGGGAATAGAAATAGAGATGCTCCAAGAAGGAATGCACTAGTAGATACATCTACTACAAATGCCTTGGTTGTTCAAGATGGAATATGTAGTTATGATTGGAGCTTTCAGGATGAAGAATGCATCACAAACTTTGTTCTAATGGCCTATACATCTCAAGGTTCATCAAGTTCATCAAGTTCAGACTCTAAGGTACATACTTGCTCTAAAGATTGCTTAAAATCATATGAAACTCTTCAAAAACAGTATGATCAACAGCGTGAAGCTCTTAATAAATCTAATCTAGAAATAATAGGTTATCAAATAGGATTAGAATCATTAGAAGCTAGAATAGTTGTTCATGAAAAGAATGAAGCTGTTTATGAAGAAGATATTGCATTTTTAAAGTATGATGTCCAAGTGAAAGATATTTCTATCAAAGACCTTAAAAATCAGTTAGAAGAAGCTTTAAAAGAGAAAGATGATTTGAAACTTAAACTAGAAAAATTTGAAGAATCATCAAAGAATCTAACTAAACTGATTGATAGTCAAATAAGTGCTAAAGACAAAACTAGTCTTGGTTATGATAGTCAAATGAATGAGAGTGAAGTGGTTCATAGTGTGTTTAACAGTAAAGAAAGTGATGGGGATGATAATCCAGTAAATGATAGGTTTAAAAAGGTTGAGGGATATCATGTAGTTCCCCCTCCCTACACTAGGAACAACATTCCCTTAAGACCTGACTTATCCTTTGATGGGTTAGATGATTCTGTCTATAAGACTAAAGTGAGTGAAATTGAAACTAGTATATCTAAGACTAGTAAGGATATTGTAGAAAAGCCTAAAACTATTAGGCCTAGTTCTCCTATCATTGAAGAATGTGACACTAATAGTGATAATGATAGTGTGTTTAGACCTAAATCTTAACAGACAAAACCAAAGTTTACTAATATCAATTTTGTCAAATCTGGTGAGAATGTAGAATCTGTTAATAAGGAAAACACACATACGCAAGTAGAGTATCCCAGGAAAAGTCAAAGTCCTAGGGGTAATAGAAGAAACTGGAATGAGATGATGACTTAGAAACTATGAATGGTTTTGAGTTTATAAAGAAAGCTTGTTTTGTATGTGGAAGTTTCAACCATTTAATCAAAGATTGTAATTTCATGACTATAAAATGGTAGAAAAACCAGTGTTGAATAATGAGGGAAGGGTGTTGATACAAAAGTTGGATGTACCTAGATCAGGCCCGAATTAGGTATAATTCGGGTTGCTTGGCTCCGGCTCTTG
>BQNB010139979.1:0-17478 GCA_026074375.1 Tanacetum coccineum
AAGGGGTTATGAACTCACCTTGAGTGAATGGTAATCAACAAGTATTCACAATAGAAAATGCGTCGGGCTTATGATCGAATGCAACCTAATCCAATATAGGTCGTATAGCTCATCATACTATCGTTCGGGCTATCATAATTAAGAGGTCATGTAGTGAACGTATGAGGAGCTAGGACACTTTAAATCGTAAATCCAGCAACTCGTCGATACGCCACCCCGAAGAGGCCTCATCATTATGAAACTCCCTAGTAATATAGTACTTTGATAACTAATACAACGTATGATTCTATATAGCTACATCACCGTCTACTCGTTTTAGTGAAAACATAATTATAACGAAAAATGTTTATAAGTATACTTTGGTAAAAATGGCGTAACTTTCTCGTTTCTAATCCGTTTCGCGCGTTTCTTACGTCCACGCCTTCGTATTAAGTCGAGTTATCAAAATATAACATTTTTAAAATTTTAGTTTTTCTGATGAATAGTGATTTTTACTGTTCATAACAGATATATACTTATTTTTATAGTTTTTGTTATCGTAAACTCGTAAACGTCGTATTTTATTCGTTATAGCTCCGTTTTTAACGATTCTTTCGAGTACGATCTCGTAATTAAAAGTTATATCATATTTTTGATGTTTTAAAAATATCACTTTCTGTAATGAATAGTAAATTTTATAAAAATAGTTTTATAAAAGTATTTCTCGTCGTAAACTCGTAACTAACGTATCTTTTTCGTTATAAATCGGTTTTTCGAGTTTCTTATCATTTTGGAATCGTCATGAGGCGTATTATTTTTATGTAATGTCAAACCTACTGTATGAAGTCGAAATCAAATCACCCTTTTATTATCCAAGTGTGTTCATTTATAAAGAGTTTGTTTTATTAACTTTATAAACCCAAATTTATACAAAATCATGTTTATACTTAAACAACATGTCAACATATTTATTAATCCATTTTTCCATGATATATATAACAATATGACATAAGAAAAGTGTGTAAATTCATAAACATAAGTGATAATTCGTTTTACATATTAAAAATCCTAAGTGGTGATATAGTTATATAAAACATGTAAACATATAAAAATGATGAAAGTAAAGACATGAAGGTTTTTAGATAACCTTATTATGATGTAAGATGATGAACCAAAGTATCTAAACCCTTGTTTAGATATAAAACCCTAGCTTTCCATTTTAAAACCCTAGTTTCACTTTTCTTGATTAATACTTGAAAAAAGGTTAGCCAATGCTTGGAAATATCTTAGAATACCTTAGAATGGATGTGTATAGGAGTGTATGGGTTGTAGAAAAATTGATATGGGTTTGGTTTGGTTTGGTTTTTGAGCCGTAGCATGTATAGAGCCAAAAGGGAGGTTATGTTTGATTTTTGCTAAGTGTTTACTTGTATCTTTCTTATGCAATGTATGTATATAAGTAGTAAACATGTATGACTTAGTCAAGGGAACATAAGGAAGTCTTAGGTATGGCCATGGTCTTAGGGATGGTCATGGGTATGGTCCTTAGTCAAATAAACAAGTATGGTGTTGTATTAAAGAGGTATGGTGCTCATT
This sequence comes from Tanacetum coccineum, assembly GCA_026074375.1. Taxonomy (NCBI): domain Eukaryota; kingdom Viridiplantae; phylum Streptophyta; class Magnoliopsida; order Asterales; family Asteraceae; genus Tanacetum; species Tanacetum coccineum. The sequence continues at coordinate 1,576 of BQNB010139979.1, forward strand.
TGACCAATGGAAGAGTTTTTCTTGTAAAACTTTGTATAAAAGGCAAGAATTTCGGCAAAATAAGTTATAGGTGATATATTTTGAGTAAATTTTATGTATTGGGTAAAAAAGTGGGTATTTGTTGAAGCGTAGAAAAGTTTTGGTGGTTCCGGGTATGCCTAAACGTATTTTATTGCGAAACGTATTTAATTTACGTAACCAACAAAAATAAAATATAAAAGTTAATTATTACTTTTGAAAAAATAATATAATGATGGCTTGACATAAACTTTAATTTGTTTGGTGTCCGTTTACATTAATTGATAATTTATAGCTTACGCGATTTAACTTAATTATTATAATTAAAAGTAAATGCATACGAAAAAAAAATTATTAGTAAAATATATGACGTTGTAAATGACCTGAAAATACGGAATGTTACATATGACACTGGTTGTGGTACTCACATTTGTAACACAAAACAGGGACTTAGAGGAGCAAAGAAGCTGAAGCATGGTGGTTTAGAGAAGGGATGCGGAAATTTCTTCCGGAATTGTGTTGATGAAGATGTGTAGGTTTTATGGTGACTACTCTCTTAGCATGACATGGTTTTTTCCTTAATGCATAGGTAGTCAGTCTATGCACCAAATATACATAGGCGACTAGGCTATGTATATTTGAGGGCCAACGATGCAATGCTCATTTTCGTCAAAATAGTGAGATGTATGAAATGGTATCAAATAGTTTTATAACGAAATGAAATAGTCAATAAAGTGAACGTGAAGTAGCTCATAGGGTGACAACAAAATGGTTTGTAGGTTGACATCGAGATGGTTAGTAAAGCGGTAGGTATCCATATATAATACCAGCATCAACGCTCAAGGGAGTAAATGAGAAATCGAGAAGTACACGAAAATCAGAATGATCAATATTTATATAACTGACTATTATAAGGTAATAGTAAGGCGTCATACGATAGACGTAAGAAAGCGAAATCATAGTCTCCTTTTGTTTTAATCAAATACTCATATCATGTAAATAGAGTAGCGGATGCAAAAGAGTTCTAAGTTACCTGGGAGCAAGCGCGTGCGGATATCGGACAAAACAAGGAAAGACTCTATATTTTGAAAAACATGGTCATAGTCTAGGTTTTGAAAACGACCTAGTTCTCTATGACTTCAGCTCTGATTACCCATTGAACCACCCCAAAATAGGACAACGCGCGGAATGTTAAAACATTGGGGTGCTACTATCAGGGCACAAAACACAAGTAACGGAAAACGACTTAAATGGACGTTTTAAATTAAAGTCATATTCTATTATAAAAAGATTAGAGTTGAACAGGTTTCATTTATTAATGTATTAGAAAAACATTGTCACAACGATTGTCAGACTGGTATACAAGTTATTAGCCTTCAAAAATATATATCCCGGCGACTCGAATGCTCCAATGCTCACTAGCAAAATTAGTAACCGAAAATACATGTTAAACGTTCAACAATAATGTTGGTGAATTCATTAGGTTTTAAGTAAAAAAAGCGGTATTAAATAATTTAAGAAATATTTCAGAAGAAAAGTAGCGTTTAACATTTAAAAGTGTTATTTCCGAAATCCAATTAGTGATTCAGTAAATCAAGAAGTATTTAAAAGTGGACCACAAGATCGAAGTAAATGGTGGACTAAGTACGTATTCCGAAAGTCCCGAATAGGTTAAGGGAGACAAAGAGAAACACAATTCATCATGTCAAACTTGTATTATTGCACTAAGTCATGACCTCAAAGGCTGTCTCGTAATTATTAAAGGGCAATTGCACCAGAGTTCGTAATTATAACGGATTTGCACCAGTAATCGTATTTGCACCAGTAATCGTAATTATAATGGATTTGCACCAGTAATCGTATTTGCACCAGTAATCGTAATTATAATGGATTTGCACCAGTAATCGTATTTGCACCAGTAATCGTAATTATAATGGATTTGCACCAGTAATTGTGGCTCTTAGGCAATAGCATTCATGCAATATCTGGATAGCATACATTTTGGAAAACTATTGAGTCCAAAGTAAAATAAGCATGTAATTCACCCGTAGGTTTCGTAAACAATTAAGTGTAAAAGGGGGTAAGAATCACAAAAGTATTGAAGGTAATTGTCTGTAGTAAAATATTGAGTTTGTAAAAGAGCAAGTATTCCCTCGCGGGTTTATAAAACATTAAAAAGATTGGAAATGCGAGATATGAACTCACCTCGAGGTGATTGGTAATAACAAGTATTACACAATAGAAAATGCGTCACGCAAATGTCGAATGCCAACCTATCCAATATAGGTCGTATAAGTACTAAACACTTTGATTATTTATAAGGTGTATAGCTCATCATACTATGTTCGGGCTTTCTTAATTAAGAGGTCTGTAGTGAACGTATGAGGAGCTAGGGATACTTTAATCGTTAAATCCAACACTCGTCGCTACGCCACCCGAAGCAGGCCTCATTATGAAACTCCCTAGTAATATAGTACTTTGATTAATACCACGTATGATTCTATATAGCTATATCACCGTCTACTCGTATTTGCGAAATAATATTTAAATTGCATTTGCTAAATATTATTCGTGTATTTTGGACTCGTATAATCGAATATATAATTCATCAGTCTTTTTAATAAATATTTATAAAGTTTAAGACATGTATAAATATTATATAAATGATTCTAAAATGTTTCGCAAAAATTTATTTTAAAAACGAACCAACACTATTCACCTCAGGAAATAGTGCACAAGTTAGAAAATAATGCGTAACTTTCTCGTTTTAAGCCCGTTTCTTATGTCCACATTTTCGTATTAAGTCGAGTTATCAAAATATAACATTTTTAAAATTTTAGTTTTTCTGATGAATAGTGATTTTTACTGTTCATAACAGATATATACTTATTTTTATAGTTTTTGTTATCGTAAACTCGTAAACGTCGTATTTTATTCGTTATAGCTCCGTTTTTAACGATTCTTTCGAGTACGATCTCGTAATTAAAAGTTATATCATATTTTTGATGTTTTAAAAATATCACTTTCTGTAATGAATAGTAAATTTTATAAAAATAGTTTTATAAAAGTATTTCTCGTCGTAAACTCGTAACTAACGTATCTTTTTCGTTATAAATCGGTTTTTCGAGTTTCTTATCATTTTGGAATCGTCATGAGGCGTATTATTTTTATGTAATGTCAAACCTACTGTATGAAGTCGAAATCAAATCACCCTTTTATTATCCAAGTGTGTTCATTTATAAAGAGTTTGTTTTATTAACTTTATAAACCCAAATTTATACAAAATCATGTTTATACTTAAACAACATGTCAACATATTTATTAATCCATTTTTCCATGATATATATAACAATATGACATAAGAAAAGTGTGTAAATTCATAAACATAAGTGATAATTCGTTTTAATATTAAAAAATCCTATGTGGTGATATAAGTTATATAAAACATGGTAAACATATAAAAAAATGATGAAAGTAAAGACATGAAAGTTTTTAGATAACCTTATTATGATGTAAGATGATGAACCAAAGTATCTAAACCCTTGTTTAGATATAAAACCCTAGCTTTCCATTTTAAAACCCTAGTTTCACTTTTCTTGATTAATACTTGAAAAAGGTAATCCAATGCTTGGAAACACCTTAGGATATCTTAGAATGGATGTGTAGTGGCTTGAATATGTTGAAAAAAAAATTGTATGGATTATGTAAAGGGGGTTTGTTTGCCGTGAGCTTAAGGAGAGAAAAGGGGGAACAATATTTGTTTTTGGTTAAGTATTTTGCTATGTTCTCTTATCTTATGAAATGTATAAGTAATGAATCAAGTATGACTAGTCAAGGGGACATAAAGAGAGTCTGTAGGATGGTATGGTCAGGTCTTTGGTCTTTGGGTCAAAGAGACAAGGCATGGCTAGGTCTTAAATGCAAGAGATGTTCATTTGACCAAAGTGTAAGTTTTCTTTCATTTTTCATGTATAACTTTGTATACCTTGCAAGAATTTCGGCCTAAGAGTGATATAAGTGAGATATTTTTGTAACTTTTATGTATTGGGTATAAAAGTGGGTATTTGTTGAATGGGGGTATGTGAAAAAGTTTTGGGTTGGTTCCGCGGAGTGGCCTAAAACGCAATTTATCGGAAACGTATACACTGTACGTATCGATAAAAAAATAATTTTAAAAAGTTAATTATTTACTTTCGTAAAATAATATATTGCTTGTTTGACGAAAACTTTAATTCGTTTGGTGTCCGTTTACGTTGGTTGTTGATTTTTAGTTCACGCGATTTAACTTAACACTTAAAATTAAAAGCGAACGCGTACGAGAAAAGAAAAAAATAAATAGTGAAAAATGACAAAATGAATGATGTCATAAAATGACCTGAAAATACGGAATGTTACAAAAACAACACCCTCATATATAACAAATAGAGAGAGGCATTTTGAACATACCAAAAAGTGCTCTGTAGAAGAAATAATTCCTTTTTATGAAAAACTCAAAACGCATGTTAAAGGTATAGAAGATAATCTTTTCAAAGAAGTATCTGAATACATGAAAATCTTTGATGAGCTGGACAAAGAGTATGATCAATGTGTAATTGATAAGAAGAGTTTGGAAATAGAGAATAAAAATCTCCTGATTCAAAATGAGTGTTTGCTAGCTGAATCTGTGTCTAAAGATATTTGTTCTGTTGTGCTTACTTCCGTTATTGCTGAGCCCATAAACGATGAATCTAGGTCTAATTGCGTTAAGGAACACTCCAGAAATCTGGAACTTGAAGCTGAGATTTTAAAGATGAAACAACTACTTGTTGAAAAAGAAAAACGATGTTCTTTCATTGAAACGAAATATCAGGAACTCGAGCTTAAATTTCAAAAGTACAAAGAATGTTTTGAAAATCCACAGGTTTGTAATAATTCTAGCTCACTTAAACTTAATGTATTTTTTGAAATCAACAAGTTAAAAGATCAGCTTCAAGGGAAAGAAGAGTTAATCGGGAAGTTAAAGGCTTAAATTGGTAACATGAAAGAAGTTAGTGCCAGACCCAACCAGAGTACTCTAGAATTTCAAGCCCTAGAAACTGAAAATACTCAGTTAAAAGAGGAACTCACTGCTGTTAGGATTAAGAATGCTGGCCTTAGGGATGAAAACGTGTCTATTAAAAAGCGTTATTAAGATTTGTATCAGTCTAAGGCCGAAAGTGTTAGCCCTAAAATATGGTGACTAATCCGGAATTACATTTATCATTTATAGTCGGGTTGGGTTAGTTTAGCTAGTTGATGTCGGGACTATAAATACCCCCTTCATACTTCCATGGAGGGGTAGAAGTTCACTTTTGAAAGGTGAAGTGTGTGTGTTTTCTCTCTACCACACACACAACTTCACATCTTTATCTTTTCTCTCTAATAAACATGGATCAATTTCTTTGCATTTTACCATACCTCCGGATCTTGTATTATAAGGGTTAATCTAATTCTACAATTGGTATCAGAGCATAGGGGGGGGGGGGGAAACAAAAATTGTGTTGTTTAAATACTGATTATGTGGTGAAGAAGCTCAAATTTTCATGGCTTTTTTTGTGGAAAATAGCCCGGGCTCACAAAAAAATTAGGCTTAGATTAGTTGTAAATCTTGTTTTCACGATGTACAAGTTAAACAGTTAGAGTCTTACCAAATCCATGGTTAATCAAAGATCTAGTTCGATTTATAAGCTTAAAAGGGTTGGTTTATTTATGTGTTCTAAGTGGTGGGTTGGTTCATTTTTGATGATTCACGAAGATATGGTTGTTATTTCGTGTTTTATACTCTTCTAACCACTTAGTATTAAGCCCCTATTGCTTATTTAAGAAGGTAAAAAGCTTATTTGGTTGCTAGTGCTTAATTCGTTCTTGAGTTCTTCGTGGCGGTTTAAGTTTAATAATAATATAAAGGTGGCGGTTTGACAAAAGTAGGGGACAATATCCATGTTTTAAGGAAAAGTAACACGGCGGTTTGACCAAGTCAAAGGCGGGTTGATTAAAATAATCAAAATAATAGCCGGCGGTTTGACCTTAAATGACGGCAGTTTGCCATGTTCTTGGCGGAGGTTTGCCATAATTAGGTGGCGGTTTGACAAGTTACAAGGTGGTTTGATTATTATATTGACCAAAAGTAAACATTACTCTGCCCAAAATTCAAAAACCACGGCGGTTTGAGTAAAATCCTAGGCGGCGAGTTGATCAAATCACACGGCGGTTTGTATGACTAAATATTGCGGCAGTTTGATCAAAAGAACTAGGCGGCGGTTTGTTAAAACCTACGGCGGTTTGCTTAAGTTATACGGTGGTTTGCCAAACAGGAACGCCGACGGTTTGGTTAAATTTGAAACACGGCGGTTTGATATTTTAGGTGGCGGTTTGGACCAAAATTCAGGCGGCGGTTTGAGTAAAATCCTAGGCGGCGAGTTGATCAAATCACACGGCGGTTTGTGTGACTAAATATTGCGGCGGTTTGATCAAAAGAACTAGGCGACGGTTTGTTAAAACCCACAGCGGTTTGCTTAAGTTATACGGCGGTTTGCCATACAGGAATGCCGGCGGTTTGGTTAAATTTGAAACACGGTGGTTTGATATTTTAGGTGGCGGTTTGGACCAAATTCAGGCGGCAGTTTGGCTATAATTTTGCCAGCGGGTTGACACAAAATGTTATATCGCTCAAAGAAAACACTCGTTTTGAACACCTAATTTCCCGGAAAAAAATTTTGACCTTACCGCGAAGGTCGATCCGCGTATCAGGTGGGCATGTGATCGACTTTGGGCATATGACCAAATTTGGGAATCTAATATTTCAACCATAACAACACACCACACAAACAACAACACTTAATCCCAAAATGATCCTGAAAAGATTCACTTAAATGACAAAATGGCTAGAGATTCGGATTACGATGACATGTGATCACGGAGTTGATTTGGTATCCCTTATTTGCGATTGAAGTCGGATTTCACGAAGGCGTCTACTTATTTCATCATCGTGACTTTCTTCTATTTTCTATCGATTGATGACTTGCTTGAACGTATACAGTTATGATTAAGACTTGGTTTATCTAGTTTCTAGAAGTCAAGGGGTGGTTGGATGAAGACCTGGATAACTATCACTTAAAGGAGTTACATTGTAGTACTAAGTGTCAGACGCAGATGTCGATGTGGATAATTTTCAAGAGGTGTTGTACTTCTTATACTTTTGATGTTGGGTGTAAGGTACTTAGAGATTTTCTTCTGCATCGTTCTTCAATCAACAGTAGTGCAAGATTAAGTAACAAATTTGGGGGATTTTACTTCAATTTCAAGTTTGGTATATCAGGCATACTTCACCAAGTGGTCACTACAATAGCCGACAGAATACGAGGTCGGTAAGTTAGCCAGAGAGTTTAAAGGTTGAGATGTAATCAGCACTTCTCACGGGTATTTTTGTGCTATTCCAAGACAACGATACTTCACAGTCTAAGCAAAATCTTCAAAGTACTTCGATGACATTCATTCACAAGACCTTGATTATACCAAGTGTTCTTGATTCCTGCTTCAACTCCTTTACGGTTTGTGAAGTCAAGAGGGTAATGATTCTTTTGTATATCAAGATTTATGCTTATGACAAGAACTTCTCGAGTATATAGACGTACACGACAATGATGCTTCCGAGAGTTCGCAACCATCATGGGGGAAAATGTGTACATCTGGGATTTAATTGACCTTGATGTTACCATGTCAACTTCCAGGGGGAAGTTTGTTAGCCCTAAAATGTTTAGTATGGTTTATGAAGTATTATGCAAACGTGAGAAGAACAGTTGCTGATTTCTCGCATGCACCCCTGAACGAATATTCACCAAGCCCTGATGACAAGAAGCAGTGGTCGTTGGTGTGGTTTGACTTCTACAAAATTCCGCTGTGCACTTTGATGACAAGTAGAAGATTGTTCAAGCTACATCAATGTTTCAGAATCTGCTTAAGATAGGGATGTTGGTTTGGGGGGAAGCTGATTCAGAAACTTCGCCAAAAAGGAGTCTATGAAGAAAGCTTTTCAAGACATGCTGCATGGATTGGGGGGAAGTTAATCCAGTTCATGCATACTACAATGGTTCCTGTACAAGTAAAGACAATGAAGATCCAAGCTGGAATACAAGTTTCAAGACCAAGAGAACTCACAAGACAACTTCAGCTTTGGAAGCGCTTTGGAAGACTTTATTTGTGTTGTATTTGTACATGATAGGAACATTGTAAGTAATTCCGTATGTCCGCATATTGGGGGAAGATTGTTAGCCCTAAAATATGGTGACTAATCCGGAATTACATTTATCATTTATAGTCGGGTCGGGTTAGTTTAGCTAGTCGATATCGAGACTATAAATACTCCCTTCATACTTCCATGGAGGGGTAGGAGTTCACATTGTAAAGTGTGAGTGTGTGTGTGGTTCCTTTTTCTCTATTAAACCACACACATACACAAACACTCCTCCCTTCTTCTTTTTTCTATCTCTTCTCTTTTCTCAATCTATACTAACATAATACGATCACTCTTATGTACTGATAGGGTTTACAACCTTGAAGCTATAAATTCTATGGAAAACTGATATATCTTTCTATACCCTAGGATCTCCTTTTAACACCAAGGAGTCCTACAAGGCTTACAATACATTCTTAACTTATCATGATCTTTTCTATAAACAAACGTAATCTCTTAATCAAATAAGTTATACATATCTTTTACAAAAATAACTCAATACTTATCTTCGTAAGTATTCTTGTACTCCGATCAATCTTTATCACATCTCTGATATGTCTTTGATCTTATCTCTGTCAGCATAAATCTTCCAACAGTTGTAATCACTCAACAGTTGTATCTTTATAACCAGCAGCACTAACTGAGCATAAGCAGTAGTAAGTACCAACAGTACTAACTTCAAGCTAACAGTTGTAACTTTACTCTAGCAGTACTAAGTTATACTAACAGTACTAAGTTACACTAACAATAGTAACTTTTGTACTAACAATACTAACTACTTAGCATATTTTTAGTCTTTAACTCTGAGCAGTCTTAACTTCTACTGACAATAGTAACTCCATACTAACAGTACTAAATTAAGCTTGGCAGCACTAATGTATACCTGAGCAGCAGAAACTCTATGAAGTCTTCTAATCCCAACAATATTTATTCGTGTGATTATTTTATCATTTACCCTTAATTGTGTATCATTTTTTAAGAACTTTTAAAAGTGCAAACCATTGCTTTAATCCCTAAAAGAGTACGTTCTTAATCAATTGGTAAAGACTCGGATAGTGGACTACCAGTATATAAGATGCCGTCAAGCAGTAAGTGGGTAAAGTCCCGATGGGCTAGGGTTTAACAAGATCACCATTGCTTTAATCCCTAAGATAGATTATAATTAAACTAAAACGATGCTTTATGCAGATGCGTTAATTTTGACAGGATTCAACGTGTCTAGGTCTTAGGAAGAAGTACCGCCTAAGTCTTAAGAATGATATGCCGCCTCGAGATAAGCACTCATTGCACCAAACAAACAAACTTGCATTTAATTAGATTTATAATGGCTAATACAGTTTTCTTACATTGACCGCTCTTCTATCTTTAGATTATCTTCCTGCATGATTATTGTGTTTTGAATTGATTTAAGTCACCATAAAACTTGTGTCAGTCTCTCAGGCTGACCCCCTATATCATTGGAACTAGGTTTAGCATAGGTTTAACATTAATTAGAAATAACATAGAATTAATTAGACTAATTAGACTAAATAAAATACCGATAGAATATAATATTAACTTTCTCGCTCTTAGTGTTTGACACCCTACTTACCAACTAAGCTACATCTTGATCGGGTACACTGCCCGTTAGAGTGTTGTTTTTAGAATAAGTCGGCTAAATATAAATTTAAAACTTGATAATCATAAATACAACCTACACGACAACACATCAATAGGAATTTCACTAGTGTTTTCAGAAGGTGATGTATCTTTATCTTGAATTTCTTCAAGTTCTTTGGCCCTCCCACTGACTTCTTGAGACAAAAGATTTTTCTCCAAGAATTCAGCATACCTTGCAACAACAATTTTGTTTTCATGTGGGAAGTAGAAATAGTAACCCATTGTTTCTTTTGGGTATCCTATAAAAATACACTTAACAGATCGTTGTTGGAGTTTGTCAGGCGTATCCAGCTTTACAAGCACCTCACATTCCCAGAACTTTAAGTAAGACAAGTTAGGAACTTTTCCATACCATAATTCATATGGTGTCTTATCAACCTTCTTGGTTGGAACCATATTGAGAATGCGTGTAGCAGTCTCTAGATCATAATCCCAAAAGGACAACGACAGAGTTGTAAGATTCATCATAGATCAAACCATGTCTAACAAAGTAAGATTTCTCCTTTTAGACACGCCATTGTGCTGTGGTGTGTATGGAGGGTGTAAGATGTTGAAAAATTCCACAAGATTTGAGATAATCTTTAAAATCTTGACTAATGTATTCGCCTCCTCGATCTGATCGAAATGCCTTTATAGTCTTTCCGAGTTGATTTTCTACTTCATTCTTAAACACCTTGAACGTTTCAAAAACTTCATGTTTATGTTTAAGTAAATACATATAATCATAACGACTATAATCATCCGTAAAGGTAATGAAGTATCTATCATTATAAATAGAGTTAACATTTGGCACAAGATTAAGCATATCAATTTCATAAATACCATTACTCGAAATAGCATTAAAATAAAGAATATCATTCTTAGAAACTAAAATTCCATAATCCGTAAAAGATTGGATAAAACCATTGTCAACCAAACATGAAACTGAAACAACACCTCTAGTTATAAAAGGTGCATAATGGCAATTGTCTAAACAAATCACTAGGCCATTAGATAAAATTAAGTCATAACTTCTAATAGCTTCTACTTGTGCATGAACACCATTGCCCACAAACAATTAGAGAGCTCCTTGTTTCAGCTTTCTTTCTCTTCTAAGACCCTGTTTTGTGTTACAGATGTGAGTACCACAACCAGTGTCATACACCCAGGATTTATTAGGAATAGAAAATAATTCTATTGTGAAGATACATGAAGAACTGGCAGTGCCAACTTGCTTCTTCTTCTTTATCAACTCAGCAAGGTAAGCGGGACAATTCCTCTTCCAATGACCCACCTCTTTGTAGTGGTGGCAGGTGTCATCCTATGCCAAGTGCTCTTTAGCAGAAGGTTTAGGGTTTTTAGGCTTAGGGATATAACTTTTATCCTTTCCCTTGCCTTTCCCTTTACCATTGCCTTTAGCATTAAGCGATTTCTTTTTGGCTTTCTGGATTCTATCACCTTGAATCGCCATTACTTGTAGTGTAGCAGCATTTTTAGGTAAACCTTTCTCATACCCATTAAGCAGAGCATGTAGTTAACCAATTGTCCTCCTCATGTTATGCATATTGTAGTTCCTTACAAATCCAGCAAAGTCACTAGTGAGGCCATTCAAGATTAAACCAACACTAAGATCTTGTGGGAGCACATAACTAAGACATTTCAGTTTCTCTGCATATCCCTTCATCTTAAGTACATATAAGCTAACTGATTTTCCCTCCTCCTATTTGCAAGCATGGAAAGTTTGGATCAGGTCAAACCGCTCCACTCCAACTTGTTTCTCAAACATTGATTTAGGCTCCTGAAGCATTTCATAAGGTGAGGAATTTTTTAGTTGTCCATGTAGTTCGTGAGTCATACTTCCAAGCATAAGACAAGAAACCTCATTATGAGCATCATAAACCGCATTCCACTGCGCAAGAACTTAAGCAGTAGAATCAGCAGGTGGAGCACGGGAAATAGGTTGTTCAATGACAGACAGTTTCTTTTCAACTCTTAAGACTATCTTAGGTGAACGAAACCAATCATTGAAATTTGAACCAGAAAGTTTCTCTTTCAAACATCGACCTGAAAGCCGAAAAGTTTATGTTTTAGACAGGTAGTGCCATCTACAAACATATCAAGTTCAAGATTTTAGTATTTTCAATAATACTCCTTGAAGAAAAGTAACTACCCATGTTTAAATATATAAACAATTAATTTTCTAAGGCCTAGGATCCAACTTGACGTACCACCATCACATCAGTTGATCTGCTAGCAATGGTGTATTCAAAAGGTAATTGACGATCAATAATTACCACCGATGTAATTCCTAGAACATTATGGGACTTACTTTATTACATTAATATGCTAGTAAGCATGTTTTATCCCATCTATGCCTTGAGCATAAGGTCTCACCAGCTTACCTCAATTAAGTCGTCCAATCAAGAACTGTGATTATGTAACACCAATGTCTCACGAAAAGTGTATAATCACCTTAGTTTTGCAATCTAACTACGTCTCACATAATGTAAAAGGCAAATGCAAGTGTTCTTACAATTAGATGGCAACAACTCATTTAAAAAAGGTATTTTTATTTGACGTGGCAAATATGTACGAAGAAGCATGCATACATCTTCGTATCACAAATTTTAATAAAAACGTTACTCAATTAAGTTATTAATTACGGTATCACATATTTTCTATACATCTCATGAATAAATAGTGTTACCATAAAAATTGATGATTCAACGTGTTTTCAAATCTAAAGAATTCTTATTTTATCGCGGGAAAATATTAAAGAATGATTAAAAATCATTCAAACCCTAGACCATTCGCGCTTCCTAAATAATTGCAAAATATCAGGGATTTATAGAGTACATAAACCTCAAACCCTTCGTCATTGATAAAATTCAATCTTTGATTTAAAACACATTATAAACTTATTAAATTGTAAGTCTCGTCGTGAGAAGTTAAAGTATGAGCCCTAACATTATAGATTACCACACCTGATTGACACATAAGACTTCCGCAATTAATAGTCTATAATAAATCTTATTTTATACTGTTATTAGTCATGTTTATATTTTCTTTTTTGAAAAACCTTTTTTGTTTTTACACAAGTCAAAAACTTCTAAAAACAAATAAATATAAACTACTAATACACATAACATTTATTTAAAAAACCACTTAACAATTAACACATGTAAATATTAACGATGATCCTAATTATCAAATAATTAAAACTCTGTATGTATTCATATAAGGCTCCTTCTTCTAATGAATCGGGCCACATACATCGATATAATCGATTGCGTAAGCCATATATAAATATCATGGTTCTAAAAGGCGCGCAAAGGCCTTGCAAAAGCCACGCAAAGGCGTGAGGCGTGACCTCCACGCCACGCAATAGACCAAGGCTTGGGCTTAAGGCTTGACGTGATATGAGGAGTGAAAAAACGTGATAAGACGCAATAAAACGTGATGCGTTGAGGCTTTTTTGAATTCAATTCCGATAAAAATTGTATTTTTATATAGAAATGAAAAAGATTACATGCAAAGATAGTTTCTTGACTTTATTCCTTATGTATGACACATTTTGTAAACTCAATATATTTGTAATATACTATAAATATATAAATTTATAAATATTTTCATATTTTGTGCCGCCTTAAGTCACGCTTTAAAAACGTCATGACTCGCCATGGCTTGCAAAGGCGTGAGGCTTGGTTATGCCGCCACCCCTCACGCTATTTATAACCTTGATAAATATACACCACATAGCACATAAAAGCTGATAGAAAGTTTCAGTCCATTTTAGGCCCCGACATGTCATAGCTAGGGTCTTTTCCAGCTTTTGCAGCAAACTACAAAGTTATAGCTTACTGAGTCATGGATCTACTATAATAATTTTAATTTTTTTTGATGTGCGATGAATATTTTACGAATATTTTAGTAAAAGTGTGTCAAACAATCTGAAAAACTAAAAAAAACTCAACTTTTATGATCTAATCATCGAATTCGCATGTCATCCAATTAACAATTAATTATGAATAATATCATATATCTTATCCATGATAAACTTGCATGTGTTTATTACGGATAACAAATTAACTTTTAATTAATCAATTAAAAACGATCAATTAACAAATTAAACTATCGGATTTTACATATAAAATTTCATACAACCTAAGTTTTTGTCTAATTAATTTTATCCACTATAAAGATCCAATCTTTTATAAGTATAAAACGCCCAAAGGGCTTAAAAATTTAACCAAGAACCCTTTGTAATTACAATTCTATACGATGGCTCGTGATGTCACTGTTGGGTTTTTACAACTAATTAACTAATTAATTCACACGAGTACCCAGCGGAAAACATGTAAACACGTATAGAATAGATAATTAACAAAGGATCAAGAACATGTACCTTTTAGCGATTAACGTAAACACCGTCTTGAATATACGCGTGTGTATAAATCAAATACTACGCAATAACCACCCAAGATCTAAAGGTAGATCTCTCAAACTTCAACACACATAATACGTTCTTAGCAAACAATTAAGTATGCTAACACTAGTAGTGATAAAGCCACCAAACGCCTTCGTCTCTTGAATCAATCAACACGAAAAACCCTTTGAGGGTTTGTTTGGGTCGATGGCAAAACACAACCCCAAGGGGTGTTTGGCTCGATCGTACGACACACAAGAGAGAGGGAGAGAAGATTTTAGAAATTTAGGTTTCCAAGTTATGAGAAAAAAACTAAACACCCTGAGCCTCTATTTATAGCCTCCTAAACTTGGCTTGCAAATTAGGTAATTCCATCTCCTCTTGAAGATTAAGAAACTAATTGACTAAGTTAATAAAAAAACAATTATCATACTTTTCTTTTTTCCATAATTGCGTATTATTCTTTCTTTTAACTATTAATGACTAATATAACTCTCATTAAATATGTATTACTATTTAATGCTTGTTTAAACTTTATCATTAAATATATTACATTTAATATATTTACAACACAACTAGGACCAAGTAGTCCTATCTTTCATGACTCACTATTCCTAACGTAAAATAAAATTTGTAAATTGCAGAAATGAATTGCTCCCCGGACACACACAAAACCAACAATTCATACAACTCAAAATTATAACTTACACCAATTCCTGATCTCATAACATAAAATAATCCTCTCAAGTTGCAACTTGTTACGAGTAATTACTCCAGTGATCCCCGCATATTCTAGCTCTCAATCACCCTTTGCTTAAGATCCCCTTGGTTTGTTACCTGCCACAAAATTTAGTTGAACTAGATGAATTAACTTTATAATGTTGTATAATTAGTATCGTTTTATATATTTTGCCGTTCAAAAAAAAAAATTAGTATCGTTTTATAAGTTATTTTGAAACCAGAATTTCTAGACGATAACTGAAATAAAATACTTACTTGAAGTTCCAATGCTTCCTCAAGCCGATCTTCGATTGCTTCCATGGTAGGGCGTTCCTTTGAATTAAAGCTAATGCACTGAAATGCAACTTCTCTAAAAGCATTAAATGAACGACTATCAATTTCATCTCTAATCAGGGGATCAATTATCAAGTCTGGTTTGTAATCATAGTAGCGTCGGACAATATTTAAGAGTGGTTTTTGTTTTCCACCTTCTAGCCTTCTTCGATTATAAGCTAACATTCCACTCAACAGCTCAAACATTACCACTCCAAATGAATATACATCGGACTCTTTCCGGAGGACGCCACTTTCATGGTAAACTGGATCCATGTAAAAGTTTGTACCCGCAGCGTTTGTGTAGACTTGGGTATGTTGCTGATTTAAGGGGCCAGATTTTGACAATCCAAAATCACAAACTTTTGCTACAAAATTGTGATCCAATAATATGTTTGCGCTCTTGACGTCTCTATGTATTACTCTATTGTCCTCCCCAAGACCTGAGTGGAGGTAGTCGAGTCCTCTTGCTGCTCCCAAGCAAATCTTTAGACGATGTTCCCATGTCAGGAAACGT
>BQNB010139980.1:0-17478 GCA_026074375.1 Tanacetum coccineum
AGTTCAAGGAATTCAAATCTGATGAACATGCTTCAAATGACATTTGGACAAAACAGTTCAAGCCTCGTTCTTCATCAAAAGATGTTTAGACAAAACAATTCAGGTCTGGTTCTTCATCTTGATGACGTTTGAACAAAACGGTTCAAACCTCGTTCCTTAATGTCAAATGGCGTCTGCTGGTATCTCTTCAAGCCCTGTTCCTTAAAGTAAAGAAAGGTGTACGCCTTCAGAGAAAAGGAAAGTGTACGTGTCAGTACATTTATCCTTGACAACGAAAAGAGAAATCTTTTCGGTCATGAGCTAATATAACAAAACATTGGTAATGGCTTGTAATCAAATGTTAGATTGCAACCCATCTTCATACATGTTAGTGCATTTATCCTTAATAACGAAAAGAGAAATCTTTTCGGTCTTGAGCTACTTTCGAAACACTCAATGTTTTTTAGCTCAAGTCGATGGCTTTTGTATTCTTTTGTACGAAACCAGTTTTTCAAAGAAAAGGAGAGTGTACGCTTCAGTGCGTGCTTTTTCTTCAAAAGAAGAGAAATCTTCTTATTTTGACCATTCTCATTAACAAGCTTCATATTTTCCCATGCTTGTTCGTTAGTTAAGTGGACCAACGTACATTAGCTGGTATTATAATTCACTAGATCAAAAATGGCAATCGCATATGCAATTTTTGAAGGGGAGAATAGTGAATTAAATGTGATTAAAATGGTTTATCTTGGTCGTTGAATGTGTATAAAATGGTCAAATGTGAAAGTGTAGGGTGTTAAATCTGTCTGTAGGGTGTTAAATCTATCAGCTTAACTGAAGCTAAAGATGCTGTTGCAAGAATAGTGAATTAAATGTGATTAAAATGGTTTATCTTGGTCGTTGAATGTGTATAAAATGGTCAAATGTGAAAGTGTAGGGTGTTAAATCTGTCTGTAGGGTGTTAAATCTATCAGCTTAACTGAAGCTAAAGATGCTGTTGCAAGAGAAGTTCATGCTACTCATGCAAGAATTGTGTCTGGACCAGACCTTGAGGGATCTTGAAACAAGTCTTAAGTGGACCAACGTACATTAGCTGGTATTATAATTCACTAGATCAAAAATGGCAATCGCATATGCAATTTTTGAAGGGGAGAATAGTGAATTAAATGTGATTAAAATGGTTTATCTTGGTCTTTGAATGTGTATAAAATGGTCAAATGTGAAAGTGTAGGGTGTTAAATCTGTAAGGTGTTAAATCTTCGTGACTCTAATGTGGAATATCTTCGTGCTAATCTGAATATCAAGGGCATGTCAAACTCAAGGCGAACATCTTTATCTAACGTTGATTATATACTATGTTTGTCTATCTTTGTTGATATTCTTTAACAGATACGATGGCAGAAGAGAATATTCATGCACCTGAACCTACAAGATGAGATGAACAGATCCTTCATTGCTTAGAACAGTTACAGATTGGAAAGGGAAACCTTCTCTAAGATCTACAGAAGTTGCAGAAGAATCCTATCTTCCACATTTCAGTTGATATTTCAAGAACACAAACTTCGTTAGGGCATTCACTGCATCAGCAAATTCCCTTCTATCTACATTCAGCTGTTTCTGGGAATACTCTACTCTGGATGCAAAGACGGGGTTTATGCTTTAAAACTTGATGAAAACTTGATGAATAATGGTTTACTCTGAGTTGCTGATCTTTTTAGAAGGCCTAAAGATCAATCCTGAATGACTACATCGTCCCTAAACCAGACTTAGATTATAGAATTAGGTAAATTCTCATCAGCTTAACTGAAGCTGAGAAGAAGCTGTTGCAAGAGAAGTTCATGCTACTCATGCAAGAATTATGTCTGGACCAGACCCTGAGCCCATGCAAGAAAATCAGACTGGATCAAACTCTAGAAAATTACATGTGTCTCTTGCTGGGACCAAAACCCTGAGAAACATGGATGATGAATTCCTCGTGACAGCCTACCCTCATAGGTTCATGAATAACCTGAAGCTCATAAAAGAAGAACTTGTCATCGAAGAAAAAATCCAGAAGTCATTCTGGTTCTATGTCTTCAATGAAAAAAATCTCGATGAATTATAACTTGGGGATCAATTTCTTTATGACAAAACTACGAAGATGATCAGGGAAATCTAAAGTTATATGAGGAGTCTGATTCCACCATACTGACAAGTCATCAGAGTAACGTCAACTCCTCCAGGATTGCTCCCTTCAGAAATGTCCTCATCTACTATGCCGTTCGGTCACTGGTCACTCCACCCACCAATCAACAGGAAGCTTACAACAATCATACACCAATATCCATCTTCTCACTAAATCACTTCCATTCATCTCCCTTTAGTAAGAAGTGGCAGTTTGGAGAAGAGGTGTGTGATGTGAAGAGACTAATCACTCTGCCGTATGTTTTGGCTTCAATCAAATCCCAAGTTCCTACGGGTTGTTGATATAATATTAGGAACTAAATTGATGTGCTCTCCTTTAAGATTCACACTGCAGATTTAATCGAGAAATACTCTGCGCTGCCTGGCCCAGAGTCCATCAAGAATCAAGAATCTGAAAAGAGTCCAAAGGAGATTATCAGAATCAAAAGGGAACAAGGTAAGGAGAAACAAGATTCAACTTACTCCTTCAAACACAAGGTGGCTCTTGAAGAATTTGATCTAAAGAGTGCTCTCTTCAAACACATGAATAAGAACAAGACTGCAAACAGAAATCCTGCCAACTACCATCTATACCATGCTCTTATGGAAGCTTTAATAGCAGATGAAGATGCCATGGATAAGGAAGTTGCAGTCAAGGTTAAAGACCACAAGAGAAAGCATGATAGTGATGATGAAGAAGACGATGATGATGATGAAGGCCCTTCAGCTGGATCAAACCAGGGTAGGTCAGCAAAGAGAAGAAGACCCGAATCTGCCGCTTCTGGGTCAGCTCAGCCTCCTTCGAAAGATGATCACCAAAGTTCAAAGAAACCACGGGAGTCTGATGCATCTGCTTCCAAACAACATCCAGCTCTTACCTCAACTGGATGGCAGATCACTGACACAAGAGATGATGTTGTTAACTCTCTGATGCATATGCTTCCAAACAACATCCAGATCACTGACACAAGTCTGATGCATATGCTGAATCTGAACCCGAGCCCACACAAAGAAGACAGTCTGGTATTGCTTTCTGAGATTCCTTTATTGTGTCAAAGAAGAGGTCTTCTGATTCGTCTAAGAAGCTCAAGGGTATTCAAACTCTTACTCCTGCTGAACAAGAGGCTGCTGACATAATGAAAGCTCTCAAGGAAAGCAAGAAAATGAGCAAGAGACAACCTGGAACTGGAGGCTCAAATGAAGGAACTGGTAACATACTAGGGGTTCCTGATGAGTCCACAGTCATCTCTAGAGCCTCAAGTGAAGGAACTGGATCCAAGCCAGGGGTTCCTGATGAGGAAAAGCTAATTCTTTAGTGGGAAGCAGATGTGGTCAGTGAACATTTTGACAGAGATGATAATGCTGGGGATGATAATGAGGAAACTAAGCCTGATCCTGAAGAAATATATAAGTAAAAGATGAACCAGGAAAAACTACTATGGAAACCGAAGTTGAATCCATGGTCACTGTTCCTATCCAACAAGTTTCTTCATCTGTTCCTTTACTGATACTTCAGTCATCGATCTCTCATCTCCTAAACCAGTATCTCCTCCCTGTCAAGAATCATTCATTACAACTTTCACCACCAACATCCGCACTACAGCAGAGCAGTTCAGTTCTTGAAATGGTCAAGTCACGGCTCCTGTGCAAATCAGTTCAGGACCTGCGCCTTCTTTGATGACTCCTGGATACATCAGTTCAGGACTCGTGCAAATCTCAGTTTCTCCAACACCATATGTTCCACCATCCAAGAAAGACTATGAGATCCTGTTGTAACCATTGTTTAATGAGTACTATAATCTTCCACCACGAACTGTTTCCCCAGATCCGGTAGCTATTGTTGCTTCAAGAGCTGTTGATCCAGTTGGTTCACCTTCATCAACTACCATTGATCAAGATGAACAATCTACTAGTACTTCACCAACAAATCAGGAAATTCAATCTCAAGTCACTCATCAAGGTGTTGAAGAATAAATTCATGGACATCAAAATGCATAATTTAATAATGCACCCCTCCTTCATAATATTTCTTCAAACTCTAGTTTTGAAGAAACTAATTGACAAGGGGTCATTCCATTAAATTTGCATCATCTTATTCAACTATTTAATACTATCACTAAGTTGACAAAGAATCACTCATTAGAGAATGTTATTGGCGATCCTTCTCGTCCAATTTCAACATAAAGTCAACTACAAGAACATGCCATTTGGAGCTACTTTGACGCAAATGAAAATCCAACTCCATTCGGTGAAGAAGGGGTGTGTTTGGTTTTGTTTTTGGAATTTTTTTGACTAAGTGTAAAATACGGTGCCTGCTGTTGGTGGTCCCATTTTTATCAGGCGGTCCTAAATATATTAGGGGTCGCCGAGGATATGGGGGCCGGCCTCAGCGAGGCATTTTGGACTTAGTTTTGAAGAAAAATTTGCAAAGAGGAGTGATATTTTAATTTGTATTTCGCGAATTAAAATTGCTTAAGGTACTTCGGATGAAGTATTTATGTTGTCACGACACGGAATAGAACACGGACTAGAATTGAGATAGAAGAAGAAGAAGAAGAAGCGAACTAATGTTATTTATGGAATGTGTTCCATCATTCCTAAACCAAGACGTAGATAGTTAAACGATTCATGTTTAAGGGGTTTCGTAAGAATGTCAGCGATGTTGTCGATGGACGGCACTTTTTCAATTGAGATATGTCCTTTTTGGACATTATCACGAAGAAAGTGGTGACGAATTTCGATGTGTTTGGTTCAAGAATGTTGCACCGGGTTTTTGCTAAGGTCAATCGCGCCTTTATTGTCGCACATGATCGGGACGTCGTCGAGTCGAATGTCGTAGTCGATAAGAGCTTATTTCATCCATAGTGCTTGTTGACATGCCTTTCTGGTGCTTACGTATTCGGCTTCGATATGGATATAGCAAGAGTGGTTTGTTTCTTTAAGAACCAAGATGTCAAACAACATCCTACGAATGTACAAATACCGCTAGTGCTCTTTCGGTCCACATAATCTCCTGCATGATCAGAGTCGGCATATACTACTGTTTCTATGCTGGTCCCCTTAGGATACTGATGACATCAAATAACGTCACTTTTATAGCATCATTTATCCATGTAATTAACCCATTTTATATAGTTATTACAAAGAATTGTTGCTTAATCGTTTTTATTTAAGAATTGCAGTAATTATGGAGTACATAGGGAAGATTAGCTAAAAGGCAAGCATTTTGGAGCATAAATGAAGAGTTCGAGAAAGTCTACGGTTGGTCCACTTAACTAACAAACAAAGCATGGGAAAATATGAAGCTTGTTAATGACGAATGGTCAAAACCAGAAGATTTTCTCTTCTTTTGAAGATTAAAAGGCACTTAAGCGTTACACTCTCCTTTTCCTTTGAAAAAATGGTTGCGTAAGAAGAATACGAAAGCCATGGACTTGAGTAACAAACATTGAGTGTTTCGAAAGTAGCTCAAGACCGAAAAGATTTCTATTTATCGTTATTAAGGATAATGCAACTAACACGTACATTGTCCTTTTGTTCTGAAGATGGGTTGCAATCTAACATTTGAATTACAAAGCCATTACATGAGCTTAAAACTTGGAATGTTTATTATATTAGCTCATGACGAAAGGATTTCTCTTTTCGTTGTCAAGGATTAAATGCCACTGACACGTACACTACTTTTCTATGAAGGCGTACACCTTTCTTTATTTAAGAACAGGGCTTGAAGAGATGCATTCAGACGCCATTTGACATTAAGGGAACGAGTTTGAACATGTGATCATACGTCATCAAGATGAGGAACGAGGGCCCTGATACTGTTTTGTTATCCAACGTATTTGAAGCATGTTTATCATAATTGAATTCCTTGACTCCTGACGTATGAGATGTCAGTCTTTTTTTTGTAACCAAACTCCGAGTCTTTCCTTAAAGATGACAAGTAGTAACTGCACTTGAGTTAGAAATAAGTCCTGCACTACATAAAGAGTATTGATTGCATTCATATGGGTTGTATGATATCATCATTTGACACCATTGGAGGTTCACGTCAACCTTTGGTTGTGATATTATGAAACACCTTTCCAGTAGGTATCCACCTAAGACTTACTAGTCTTTGAAAATTCTACCCGTTGGTTCCACCTAAGATAAGATCTAAGGAAGTGTGTGGATTCTCATGCACAGCAGAAGGACTTATGAGAGAAAACCTTTGTCCTATACCATTCCGCCTACTAGGTTTATGAGGAGCTGGTTCTTTGGTTTCAACGCGGATTGTTGTTTCTGATCTTGGGGTTGGGACTGAGCTTAGCACGAGAATTCACCTATTCTTGATCGTTGTTATAAATAATCATGGATTTGTATTAAAGATATATTTATGACAAATCGAACAAACACAATTTTTGGCATGAGTCAGAAAAAGACCTAGGATTTTCTAGAGTGTTCTCTTGCGACACACCATTTTACATTCACAATATCTAGATACAGGCAAAATCTGATATTTGATATGTTACTCCTTAGTATTTGGTCTTGCTGCCATTAGTAGTGTTTTGTAGACTAGTAGTATGCATAACATTAGGGTTTGAATTCCTATTTCTATCTTGTGTTCTTTTTCTAGCTTCCTCTAATAGTGATTATGAGCCTATCATTTGAACCATACGGTTCCTTCTTGATATTCCTAAAGAGCCAGGTGCAATCACGTGATGAGGTTTTGCAAGCACATATTCTCGAACTTTAGGCAAATAATAAGGAGTGACTGGTTTTGACAAAATGTTATTCACATCAACTTGGGAGGCAAACCGTGGTTTTGAAAAGTTAGGTCGTTCAGATTTAAACGCATTTGGTTGTCTAACAACTGATTGGTTTCTGGGTGGTTGTAAAACCGGTTTCCCCAAGATTGATGGTTTTGCAAACTTAGTATCCTGTTTATTTCTTTTTAAACTTTCACTTAATTCGTTTTTGATGCTCATTCGCAAAATCCTTGCCTGAATCTGAGCTTTTAAATCAGCATTTTCAACAGTCTTACTATTTACTTGATCAATCAGTGAGTCATTATGATCTTTCGTCTGAATTCGTGTCCTTTTGATAGAATCATAAAGTTCTTTGTAAGTCTGTTTTAAATGATCATTTTCCTTATTTAACTTCATCTTCTCTGCAGGTAATTTTAGGCCACATACTTTATAGTTCGATGTTTATTGTTTCCAACATCAATTTCCATGTTTTAACCTTGGCTTCAGTACTGGCTTCATTCACACTTTTAATTTGATTCTTAAGTTTGCAATATTAGTGTGGTTTTTGCCTGTAGTGAGCTTTCAAATCATTTATCTCAAAAAATTCACAACACTCAGGAGCGTCCTGGTTTTTACATGGTTTGTTACTTTGAAAACTTTCTTCCTTTTGTTGCATTGAAATTTCAAGTGAAATGCAATGTTTTTCAAGCTGTAGAAATCTGTTTGAAAGTTCATTATAAACTTCTTTTTCAACCATATCATTTGTTTTGAGAAACCCAGCCTTAAGCAAAGGACTTTTTGCTTTTTTTTCTTGATATAGTATCGTTCTTGCATCTGGTCAATCCTCTCCCCTATGACACATATTTGTTGAATCCGAGGTGGTATTGCTATCACCCTTTTCGACAGATATGTGTCATAATTTGGTTCGGATTGCTCAGTATGTTGTTGTTCATTAGCAAGGACATTATGTTGAGCAGTCAATTGTACCTCAGCAAATGGCACTTGGTCATTTACTGGTCTGATATCTGCATCCACAGCATGTGTGATAAAAGTCCCTGAACTGATGCTTGTATCGTGCTTATCTGACTTTGTCCCGCTGCTTTCTGTAATAACTGACCCAGCATCCAATGCTTTAACGTCCGTGGTTAAATTAGCCTCCACTGTTGTACTCTCAGTGACCAAACTCTCGTGTTGTTGTAGCTGAGTTTCATTTACTGATTTACTGAGTGCATTGTTGTTTTCTGACTCTATCCCACTGCTTTTCGAGACAATTAACCTGTCATCCATGCTTGAACCCGGATTGATCTTGAAACATCTTGTGACGTAGCTGTAATCTACCGTATGTAATTACAACTTTATTGATTGGAGCCGCTTTAAGTGTTCCAGGTTCTGAGTACTCACGTCTGTACGATAGGTTCACAGCGCGTAAAATTCTTCGAAGTCTTGTTGCCAACCTTGGATTCAGAAGATCAAGATCCGTTGCATTTACCCTTTGGACGGCAAGAAATTCCTTGAATGTGTCTGAGTGCTTGAAGACAAGTCTTGGCATTAACCTCTTGATAGAATCTCTCGGTTTTATGTTGTTAGCCTTAACTGATCTAGATTATGAAACCTCTTTAATTTGAAAAGTCTGTGCTCGTCACCAAAGAATGAAGCAAAAATGCTGGGTTTAAATGCATCACCAGATAGGCGTATTATAAGGAGATAGAGTCATGAAGATGTGTCTCAAGTTGTTAAACCATGTCAAGCAGATGGAGTGCCACTATGTTTTGGAGTCGTTGTGTCAGTTGAAGCTCTCTTCTTTTGAATTAGACAAAAATTTGAGAAAGATTCTCCCTTGAAATTCTGATGTGTGAAATTAAAAGTGAGGATTTGATGTATGGATAATGTATTGATGTGGTGAGTTTTAAATGCAATTACGTTCCGGGATTTTACAAGTCTATGATTAAAAACCTGATAAAAGATTAACGGGATTTACAAAAAATTCAATAGAAAGCGTGACATGAATGAATAATCGGAATGCAGCGGCAATGGTTTAATTGTCTAAAAAACTGATAATGTCTGGCTAGGGTTACAACTGTTTGTTTCAACAGGCTCACCAAGCTAAAACGGGCCTAAAAATACAGATGGGCCGTGAGCTAGAACAAAAACAAGTCTAACACAAATTCCAAAAATATGAAAAATGTCAATAACTTATAGTAAACAAGCTTTTTGGGCCTTGAAAAATCCTTAACCAGCTAAAGATTGGTTTTTACAGCGTGATCCGTCTCGTTTTTCTCTTCGATTTGAGAGGTCACGGGCCTGAAACGGAACTACGGGTTCAAGAAATTTATTGGCTGTTTTACTGAAACCCTTTTCTTCACAAATGATTTTATGGAAAAACGCAATGCTATCTTTAACCAAAAAGCAGTCGACTCTTTGAATCAAAACGCAATGCCTCAAACTTTATCCCAACGCACCTTGTTTGTGGTTGAGATTTGGTTCAAAACGCAAATTGAAAGTTAAACAAAACGCAAATGGTCAAAAGCTAATGGTCTCAAAACGCAATGAATTTTTGGTCAAAACGCAAGAATTTTGGTCAAAAAACGCAATGGAATTTTGGTCATAAACGCAATGAAAAATTTCTTCCAAACGCAATGAAATTTCTTCAAAACGCAAACTGCAAGTCAAACGACAATGAACCAAAACGCAACCATTGTCAAAAACGCAACCAATGTCAAAACACAAAAAACCAGATGATCAAAACGAACAAGAAGAAAATAAAAACGAACAAGAGATTGTTTAGTCAAAACGCAACAAGAACTTTTCCAGTTTGTCAAAACGCAACCTAGAAAAATACGACTTTTTCACCAAAAATCGCCTTATAATCACCCTTTTTGACCTTTTAACTTGATTTCTCTTGCATAATTAGCTATATTATGCCTAGATCTTGCTTAATAACATAAACATTCACACATCTAAGCAAAAAAATTCGGGTTTGATTTTTTTTTTTTTTTGACTTCTTTTTGACCCACGAATTTGATCTTGTTGAACCACACGAGAATCAACCACGAATCCACACGTGGCTCTGATGCCAATTGTAGGTTCCTAATTTCACACACTTATGATCTTAGAGAGAGAAAGTTAGAGAGAGAGAAATGGTTGGGAGAGAACTAGAGAAAAACACACTAAGTTGTGTGTGTCAAATGATTTTTCCAACACCCTCTCCATGTGTGGAGAGGGTTTAAATAGTTCTTACAAAAATGCCCCATAAAACGGGCTATGGTGTGGGCTTACAGTGGGTAAAGACCCGGCCCACACCATAAATCAAACGATAACTTAATAAAACTACGAGCTATGCTAAACATGAAAATACATGGGGTGACCGAGTCTTTTTCTTAATCCTAACAGAATTTAAAGTTTAGATCTTCTTGAGAGATGTTTTCACCTAAGATAGCCAACTGGCTAATAATTTTTTGAAGCCTATTTGAAATGAAGTCAAGTGACTCCTGGCTTGAAGCACTGAAGTTCTCATACATCTGCTTCAAAAGTGTATTTTGAGTCTTCTTAGTAGTTTCATTTACACCAAATCTTGCTTGTATAGCTTCAAACAAAGTTTTTGCATCCTTGTATTGATTGAATGTCAATTGATGTTCATTGGGAAGTGCCATCAGCAATATGCTCCTAGCTTTAACATCATTTTTCTTCTGTGCCTTCTCTTCAGTGGTAACTGGTCCTGGTATAGTTGAAGTAGAGGTACCATCTGCGTTTGTTGTAGTTCTAGCAATTGGCTTGAAAGAATTGCCATATCTGCGTTTGTTGTAGTTCTAGAGTCACTGGTTGAAAGATTGCCATATCTATGACTTCCAAGAGCATAATCCTGCACTGAAGTATGTTCGATCCTTAGCTTCCACATTCATAGCCCTCCCTGTTCAGAAGGGGCAACTTTGCAACAACATTGTTTTGGGTAGTTTAAGATCCATTTCTTTGATTGAATAAAGAGTTCTTCTAGTTTGTAACTTCTTGATCAAGGTTTCAAAACACAAGCTCTGATACCACTTGTTGATCCCCTTTTTACAGATCTTAGATTAGCTTGTTAAAGCTTAAGTTGTCTTAGATAAATCTGAAACAACTATGATAGAAACCCTGAGTAATATATTAGAAGATTATGCGGAAACTAATCTTTATACACCAGAAGAGAACAATGTAACACAAGTTAACACATAGAACTTTCACAAAACCTTTCAATATATTAAATTGATTCACAAAACATCTATATGTTTTGCCTAATAAACTATGATTTTCTATCTGGATTCGTATATTCTAACTATATGCAGTTAAGGGTTACTTTTTATACACCAAGGAAACCCTAATGGGCTTGCAAAACACGTTAAGTGATCATGCATATCTATTCCTAATACTTTAACTACATGCATATACATAAGCAGTACTTAACTATATTATGTACTAACAGTACTAAATTTTTACAACTAGTAGTACTACTATAACTGCAGTACTAAACAATGTACTACCAGTACTAACTAACCTATCAGGCAGTCTAAGTGTAGAAGCTCTACATACAACAATACGTCGTTATTGGGAAATGGTCAACGGGCGTCTTGTGAAGTTGAGGCGCCTGATGCTATCTTCTTTTGCTGGATATGGGGCGTATTGGCCAGAAAATCGATAATCTTCAAATGTCTTCATTTTTTTTAGCTCCAAAATTATGCGCCTTTTAGCTTATCTTACTAAACACTCCTGATTACTTAATTATAAACTTTAAAGCAATTAAGTATCAAATCTTGCAATAATTATATAAAGGGGGCAAATAGGTAGGATAAATGATATTATAAAATGCGTTATTTTTGATGTCATCATTGGAACGAATATGAAAAGATGATTATTGCCACGTATGTTAGCAAATGTGTTTGACTTTGTGCGAGGTTAAAGTTGAGAATCAGAAGAAACCGTCTGGATTGCTGACAAACAACCTGAGTTCCTATTTAGAAATGGGGAAAAGGATCCTATGGATTTCGTTTTTGGATGCCTAGAACGCGAGTGGGTTATGTACAATTTGGGTCATTGTCGAGTCGGATTGACCAAAATCAGCTCAATTTCTCTACCAATACAGAAGGGACTGATACTAGGAAAAAAACTTACGCAACTTTACTTTTGAAGGAAATTGTGTGTAGGTGATTCGGTGTTCCTATTTCGATCATTTTGGTCGAGACAACCATTTACGTTGAATTCTGGAAAAAACCGCTTCAGAATGCGTTGCGAATTTGGATTTGAGTACCACTTTACCACCTCAAAACGGGTAATGTGTCAAAGAGGAAAGGACTATACAAAGTTGAGATATGTTGCATGCCTGTTTTGATCGACTTTGGAAGTAGTTGGGGATTGCCATTTTCCTTTGGTCGAATTCTAATACAACAATAGTTATCACGCAAGTATTAAGGCTGCACCATATGAGGCTTTGTACGGACAAGAATGTAGATCACCTGTTTGCTGGAGTGAGGTTGGAGATAGCCAACTCACCGGTTCAGAATTGATTCGTGAAACAACCAAGAAGATCGTTCAGATTAAGAACCGCTTGTTAACTGCCCGTAGTCGTCAGAAAAGCTACGCGGATAGAAGAACTAAGCCATTGGAATTTGAAGTCGGTGATATGGTATGCTCAATGGTTTCGTCGTTGGAACAAGGGCGATGTGCGTTTGGAAAGCGGCGGAAGTTGAGTCTTACGTTACATTCGGCCTATCAGGATTCTAGTAGAGTTGGTCTAGTATCTACGCTAGTAGCTTATATGTTAGAGTTACCAGAAGAGTTGAAAGGGATTCATAGTACTTTTCATGTTTTGAATCTTAAGAAATGTCTAGCGAAAGGCGATCTTGTCGTTCTGATGGATGAGGATTTAATTGATTAATAATTGCATATGATTGAAGAGCTAGTGGAAATTGTAGATCAAGAGGTTCGAGTGCGACTTAAGCAAGTCGGATACTATCGTTAAAGTTTGTAGGAAGTCGCAAAGAGGTCAGATTTTATTGGGTTTTGTGAGAGTTGAGGTCATATTAGAAAATAGTACCCTCATCTCTTAATGGAGTAGGACGAATGCGAAGGAAGAAGCGAATTAAGTCGGGCTATGCACCGGTGATGGCGATTCCTAATGGAGGGGGTATGTAATGTAACCTTTGCCTTCTTGTGTCTGATATTTCATTAATAGTTCTTTGACTATTTGACTTTTGTCAATTTATTTAGATTTTTGTACCGTGTTGACGGTGGTGATTTTATGAGATATGTGATGATTTGAGGTTTATTGTGATTAATAATCCCTTTTGGAAAAGTATTTTGTGTTATGTGTATTTCGGGTGGTTTGACTGGTGAATTTTGAGAATTGTCCAAAAAAAACGGAAAAGTCTTGTACGGCGTTAATGTCCAAATGACTTTTGAAAGGTTTAAAGTGAAAAATATAGTCATGTGATACTCTACCAGGTTAGGGAAAAGTAATTTTTAAGTGATAAAGTGCTAATTAACTTTGGGTAAATTTTACGGTTAAGTTTACGAGTATTTAAGTGATCCGACACCGAAAAGAAATGCCCGAGACCCATGGGATACATGGTCCGGTAAAAAAAGAAGACTAGGAGACAAGGTGGCCTTAATTTTAGCTAACTTGTCCAAATTAGATATTTATAAGATGTTTTCTATATCCTTATTTTACCTAGATCATTTTCACAATCAAAAAATATCCCTCTTATTCAAACACAACATCTTATAATTTTTGAAGTTTTGATCAAGAAACATGAAGATTAAATATTTATGGTTGATTCTAGTGTTGGTTATTCATTTTAAACAAGTTTTGGTTGTCTGGTTCGTGTCAAAATCTACAAATTTGAAGATTTTCTTATAAGTTTTCAAATTTAAATTTCGTTTGTCCTTTTGGGTTTATTTTGATGCATAGATGTTAGTTGTACAAGTTGATCGTTGTGAAAATCGATTTTTGAAAGCGAAATGAATAAAAAAGGGTGGTGTTTGGTTCGTGAATAGTAAAAAGGAAAAATAGGGCTTTTGTAGTTTTGATGTTGTGATCGTGATGGATTGAATAATATCACGATGCTAGAATGCTTATTTTTTTATAATAGCTTGTATGGCTTATTTGGGCTTATTTTAAAGCTATTTTTTGGCTTATTTAGGCTTATATGCTTACGTGTAGATTCCTAAAATCACTAGGAAAGTGATTTTGATTATTTTTGTGTTATGGCGTATGTTGTGGACTATTTTTGAGGCTTATGGTAGTAACCAAAAGCGATACGTAGCTTATTAGCTTATTTTAAAGCTTAATATACGTATTTTGGAGTTTATGGACTCACGACCCAATAAGTCTATTTGAGCCGCGGCTTAATGGGAGGGCTTATTGTGGTCCGGATTATTTCTACATATAAGTATATACTTATATATGTAAATGGACCTTGGTTTTAGACTTGGGTCGTATTTTGGACTTATATATGTCCTAATGGACCCTTGTAATAAGCGATATGTAGTAGTTATGAGAATTTTGATGGACTTTTGAAAGTGAAAATGTATTTACGAAGTGATATTGAACGATATTTTAGGAAAAGTGTTGGTAAGCGTTAAAGATTGAGATTTTGGAATTTTGTCCGACAAGGTCGGAAATTTGTTGAAAAATATTGAAAATAACGTTTGAACTTGGAAAACGTTGTATAAACATACGAGTCATGTTGAAATTTCATAAAAATGTTTATACTTAGATAAATATTTCTTAAAAACATGATTTTTGATTTTAAATAATAAAATAATATTTAATTATTTTATTTTATTTATTTTAATACAAATTCACTAAAAGACAAAAAATATTATTTTTCTCAAAACTTTTCTAAAGTGTTTATTATGGAGTAAACTATAACGTTTCATTTTCAACCGTTATAATGATTATTTTGTAAGTGACTTAGAGTACCGAATGGACTTGTCGGATATAATTTAATAATTAATGATTATGTAAATATTTATTATTATTACTTTTAATTACGCTTAAATAGTATAAGTATTATTATCGAGAATGAGAGATTTATATGATTATGGATGAGTTAAGTCATCATACCATCATCCCCTAATTATTTTTCGGTAAATGTACAACGCGTCTAAACTCTATGCATAAAACGTTGAAGATTATTTTGGAATGGATGATTAAATTGGGTCATTAACTGGATAGGTCGTGTAGGCGGCGTCTTCGCATTTGTTAAGTGATTGAGATTTGGTATTAAAAGGACTTGTTAAGGTGACGTTCTCGTAGCCTCACTTTTTATGTTTTTTTTTGGGGAAAATGATACTCAAATATGTTTTGAAATGTTTTAAATTGATCTGTGTGAAATGTGGTTTTGTTTTTGGGACAACTTATGTGCTTATGACTGCTATGTGAATATTATGTGATGCATGATTGTTTGGATCGGATGGGTATGCCTACTTAGTGTTTGTGAGATTATTGGATCAGATGGGTACGCTTACCCAGTATTTGTGTGATTATTAGAGCGGATGGGTACGCATACCCAAGTTTGTGTGTAGTCCTGCCCTAATTTTAGTGCTCCAGCTGGTAGGCCCTTTAGGTGCGTAAGTGACATATGGTTATTGATTAGCGGTGATGCTAAGGTTGTTTGCATATATTCACTGTCATATAGCACTATTGTCTGTGTTGAAATAGTGACAAAACCTTTTGGGTATAAGGTTCAAACCTATGAGCTCACCTTAAACATTATTTTAACGTTTTCGAGTATCATTTTCAGGGAAGTGATAAGAGAAATAGTAGTTTGGTGATTGATAGCAGACTTAGAAGTATCTCGTGTGAATTTCGTTTGAATGTTTGCTTGTTTGTTGTTTTGATTTAGTTTTTTGGATGTTTTGGATTTACGTTTAGATTTATGGTCCCTTGAGTGATTGGATAATTGTAAAGAGATTGTGGATTTTTAGTTGCGATTTGGGACTCACTCGAGTTAGTTAGAGGTTAGATGGTTTCATAGCACTTGAGTTTATGCAATGTAGGTTTTCTCTTTTTTGTATCTTGTGGTTATGATTTGATTACATTATGTATGCTTTCGCAAGTTTCCACCATTGTCGGGGTGTGACATGTAACAACCCGAGCTTCAGGTCGACGTTTATCCCGAGCTATGATAATTAATTTTACTACGTAATTGATTTTAGTCGTTTATGCTATATGAGATGTGTTGATAAAATTATCTATTTATTAGGAAATTACAAGCTGTGAGTTGAGTTTCTATTGTTTTTAGAATCGTGAAAAGTTTGAAAACTTTATATTGCCTCTCCGAGAGCGTGATTCTCTTATTTTTGTATTTTATGGCGTTTCCTTGATTTTTTTTTGTAAAAACCGTGTTTAAAGGTCGTGTTTTACGTGAAAACGCTTTGTACTAATTTTACGAAAGTGGTGTGACCCGAGTCTTTGGCCGAATAAAATAACAAAAGAAAATGCTTTGTACTAATTTTGAAGGACTAATAAGGATGGAGGGACTAAAAGTGTTAAAGGTTCCAAACTATTTTCCTAATAAAATAAAAAAAGTAAACACTTGTACTAATTTTGAAGGAGTAATAAGGATGGAGGGTCTAAAAGTGTTAAAGGTTCAAACTTCATTTCTATATAAAGCCACTCATACACACTTATAATTCCTTTAGAAAATTTTGTTCTTCCTCCCTCGTCTTCACCTTGTATGACCGGCCACCACAACACCACCATCAAATCCATTGATTTTTTGACATGCAATACAGTCTAAATATATATTCTTAATCCTCTCATCAAGGCCTACATATCCCACTAATTTAATCCCACATGCAATAAGTATTTTGAAAGTTAGAAATTTGATCAAGTTCATGTGATTTTGATCTCAACCACAAGGGGAAACCAAAATAAATTTTTGTTATAGCATTGTGAGTATACTAGTTACATTTTT
Organism: Tanacetum coccineum; assembly: GCA_026074375.1. Taxonomy (NCBI): domain Eukaryota; kingdom Viridiplantae; phylum Streptophyta; class Magnoliopsida; order Asterales; family Asteraceae; genus Tanacetum; species Tanacetum coccineum. The sequence continues at coordinate 16,811 of BQNB010139980.1, forward strand.
ATAAGGTTAATTTGATGTTATTGCGTGTTATATGTTATATGCTATAGGATTCAAGTGCGGAAATTATTGAAAGCATATTTGGTCATTGATTAAAGTTTGATGGTTCTAGTATATGTAAATAGGCTAGATAAACATGTTTTGATAGTTGGTTTAAGTCAAAAATGTTATTTTTATGGTTTTTTAGTTGACCAAGTTTGACCGCCTTGTAGCAAGTCGAGAAATTTTTGAAAGTTATTTTTGTTAATGGATCGTCACGTAACTCTTAATAACGAACATTTTACGGCCAAGTCAAGTTTGGTAACTTTGGGTGTAAAAGTCAACTATGAAGTTTGACTTTTGAATGTCAAACTTGCGTATACTTTTGAAATTGGGTTATACTGTGCAATGGGTTCGTAATTTTAGTTAAATAATAATGAAATACCAAGTTCGGATTATTTCTTATGTGTTTGTTGCAATGTTTTCCCGAGAACTAATTATGTGTTTGTTGCAATGTTTTCCCGAGAACTAATTATGTGTTTAAAGATTATTTCTTATTGATTATGTTAAACTTTATGAATCTCACTCAACAATTTTGTTGACGTTTTAAACATGTTTTATCCCAGGTACCTAAGGATGAAGGTAACGATGGCGTGGAGGTGTCGTGCGTGTGACGATTGGTGAAAGACTAC
>BQNB010139981.1:0-17477 GCA_026074375.1 Tanacetum coccineum
AAATATTTACGGTCAAAGTTTATGAAAAAAGAATTCAAAAAGTCAAAAATGGACACTTAATATGGGACGGAAGGAGTATTGTTTAGCTAGCTTAGTGATTCAAATGCTTTAGTTTGTTTGAGTATAATTCATTAAGAAGTGAAGATTTAAATTCTGTCATTTTTAAGTAGATAAGCTAGTAGAGCAAGTAGCTTAATCTCACTAATAAGCTAGTACTTTTATAGCCTAAATAGCTTTATTAGGTCATTTTAAGCAAGAGTAGATAAAATGTTTTAAAGAAGCTTTAGTGTAAAATTAGATTTTCAGTACTACTTAGTGTTGACAGTCACTATAAGGGAGTGTTTGGATTTAGGCTAATTTGACTCTTAAAGTCAACTTCATTTTGTTAAATTCTTTCATTTAGCTGAGTTTAGTCATTTAATCAAATTTTAATTAGATTTTAGAGGCTAGTTTGTAGAATCACAAGAATTAGGTCTAAAAAATGAAAGCCAGCACCAGGGCAGTTTTGAGAGAAAGGTGCTCTTAGCTTTAAGAGGCTTATGGCATTTTAGAGTTCATATTGTGATAATATACCTTTGTATACATGAAATGAGTTAGTACATGTATTCTTAAAAGGAGTTTAGCCTGCATTCTATTGTCCTTTGCCAATTGCATCAGCAACAACATTTAAGACTGTTGTTGCTGATCAATTTTAAAGTCTTTTGTAAGATCTTAAAAGTAGAAGTCAGTATTCACAGTTAAGTTTCCTAATAGTATTCCATGAGCTGTTTAAAAGTCAACATTTAGATTTCAATTTTAAGCTCTTAGCATAGCATTATTTTACCTGTAAGAGTAGCCTAGCAGCATATAGATTTTTGCTTAATTCACCTTGATTTCTAATTTCTAGTTGTTAGCTTAAAAAGTTTTTTATCTAGGTTAGTTTAATATCCCTAGCATAGCTTATTTCCAAAGTTTTAGCTTCCAAGGATTAGAAATAAGCTGTTAAGCTTATTAGAAAAAGCTTATATTCAGTTTAAGCTAAACTTGCATTATTTTAGTTCAATTTTCTTGTTATTTTTGTTTAAGCTTAGCTTATTTTTTTTAGATATCCTTAGTACACAACCTGAGCTACATTTAGCTTCTTTTGCTTTTCATTTTCATCTAGTAATAAGCAAGTTATAAGCCAAAATCTAAAAAGCTAGTTAAACCTCTACTTTCTGTGAACAGGAACAAAATGCTTAATTTCTAGCTTATTGAGTTGTTAAAAGTAGAAAGTCCCTTTGTTAAAGTTGTAGAGAATAAGCTGTTCTATAAGTTTGTAGTTTTAAGTTTCAGCTGAATCTCACTTTTTAATAAGCTAAAAATAAGCCATGTCGCAGGGTCTGTTTTGTACATTGTCCATAGTTTAGGGTTACCCGTTTTCATACAAGTGTAAATTCACAATAGTTAGCCCGCCTACCCTTTAGTTTCGTTTCTTACACTTTCTACCCTAGACTTTTAGGAAAAATAAAAAAAGGGGGAAAGACAAGAGGTCCGGGTGAGCAAGACTCGAACCCGTGACCTCTCGATACAAACCCCCTTTTATAACATCACTTACCACTGCGCCCTTGGGTCTTTTTCGTTAAAGACTCAAGGGCATTAGTATTTAAGGTCATTTTGGCTTATAAGCTTATAAAGCTGTAAAAGCTTATTTTCGGGCTTATTTCTTAAGCAAACTTTGTGTTTTTTATTTTTCATAGGATTGTCATAGTGTCTAGTATTTTTTGTAAATTTTTCAGAATTTTTCGAAATCATTTAATATTTTTTATAATTTAATTTCGTTAAAAGTTTAATTAATTCATAAAAAATACAAAAATTATCAAAAAAATATTTTGCTTTTTTAGAAAATTTTCTTTTGTCATATAGTTTGTAGGAAAAATATAAAACTTTTCGTAGGGTCATTTTTACAACTTTTCATTTTTTAAAGAACGGTCCGGGTGCGGGATTTTGTCTTGACTCGTTTTTGGGTCAAACGAACTCCGTTTTCGGTCTAGTCTTTTTCATTCTTCGTTATTTGGTCCCTAGAGTAGTTTAGAAGTAAAAATTTCTTCGTAGGGTTATTTTTAAAGATTTTAGGTTTTTCCCCCTTTGTTCGGGATTCGTGCTTCCGTTTTTCAGCTTAATTTCGTAATTTTTAGGTTTTTCTTAAACGTTTTAGTTTGTTATTATCTAATTTGACTTTTTCAATCTTTCAAATCAATTCCTTCCTTCAAACTCAAATCTTCGACTGTATCGATTTTCCATTCCAGCCTCGTTGGGGATAAACGACCCGGGAACACTCTATACTACTTCTCGGTTTTATTGATTCTGCTTTTAGACTATTCTTACTATATATTTTATATTTTATTATATATTATATATATTTTAAGGTGTAGTTTGGACAATCATGAGGAACTGGGTCTTATAAAGCCTTTGTCGGAAAGTTCTTTTAATTGGTCTGACAACTCTTTCATCTCGGATGGAGCCAGTCGATAAGGTGCTCGTACTACTGGCGTAGCACCAGGTATCAAATCGATTTGAAATTCCACTTGGCGGGTTGGTGGAATACCCGACAAGTCCTCGGGAAATACCTCAGGAAAGTCTTGAACTATTGGTACTTCTTCAAGTTGCTTCTCCTTCGACTTGTCTTCCGCCTTTTTCATAGTAACCTGTGCTAGAAAGATAGGACATCCCTCCAGCAAATACTTTTGTGTTTTGGTGCACGAGATGATGTTTAATCGGGACTCGTGACCGTTGTTGCTTCCGTCACCATGAAAAATTAAAGTCTTGTCTCCAAAGGGAACACGAACAAGTTTCTCATCACAAACGATTACGGCATGATATTTAGCTAACCAGTCCATACCGATAATGACGTCAAAACTACCCATCTCTACGGGCATCAAGTCGATGTTGAATGGATGATTTAGAAAGTTTAGAGTGCAACCCCGTATAAGTGTATTAACCCAAATTATTCTACCGTCAGCTAACTCAACATCATAACCATGGTCTAATGTAGTTGGGATGATATCAATCAAAGAACTAAATGCAGTAGATATGAAACTTCTATCGGCACCAGTATCAAATAGTATTGAAGCATAACGGTTATTTAGGAGGAACGTACCCGTGACAACATTAGAGTTCGGGTTAGTTCCAGCAGAGCCCACAACATAAGCTCTTGCTACAGCATTGCCATTTCCAGCCCGATTCCCTTGATTTCCATTCTTCAGCTTTGGGCAGTCACTCCTGTAGTGACCTTGCAATCCACACTCAAAGCAAGTGATAACTCGGGGATTTGTCCCTTGGGTCCTCTGGTTATTGTTGTTGTTGTTGTTAGCAGTAGGTCGAACCTTACAGTCACGGGCCGAGTGACCAGTCTTTTTGCAGTTAGTGCACTTTAGAGTACATGGCCCATCGTGGTGATAATTGCACTTATATTACAACTGGCAACATAGAGGTTTGGTTCCTCCATAAGGCTTCTTATCTCCAGGCCCAGCAGTGTAAGCCCGTGCCACATTGTTTCTTTTGAATGGTTGTTGTTGGTTTTGGGTGTTCCTTGAGTATCCTTTAAAAAATTTCTCTCTTATTTTCTTTCTGCTTGGCGTTCAGCTGCAGTGATCATCTTTTTGTCCATCATTTCAGTAGCAAATTCAATTGCCTCTTGCATTGACTGAGGCTTGGATGCCTTAACACTACCATGAATCATGTCGTAAGACCACCGACAATGGTATTTACTCGAGTGTCTAGGGGGGTCGTCCTTTTCCCCACTTTAGCTGATTCCTCAGGGAACATTCTATCACACATGAGTGCCAACTTTTGGAATCGTTGATTGTAAGTCATCAAATCGGTTACAATCTCATCCTTTTAAGTTCCAGTACTCAGATTCTAGCTTTTTGATCTCGCCCCTGGGGCAATATTTATCTGTTATCATCCTTTTCAAGGCCGTCCATGGCATTGTGTATGCAACATCTTGTCCGACAGCCCTTACGTGTGAGTTCCACCACGTCAAGGCACTTCCTTGGAGAGTACAAGATGCAAACTTAACCTGACTTGTAATAGCACAGTTGCTAGAAGGAAAACGATTCCATCTTTTTCCGCCCATTGGGTCAGGCCAACGACTCCTTTCAGTGCCTTTGAAAATTATAGACTTGGCACTATCAAGAAATCAGTGTAAGTGCATTCTCGTTGGGTAGGCATTTGCCTTCTTCCACCGGTTCCTGAACCATGGCTGTTATCGCCATCTCTGCTTCTGCTTGCATCACGTTCTGCCAAAGCAGCAGCAACGCCTTGATCAATCAAAGCTTGGAGTTGAGCCTCAGTGACAGTTGTGGTAGGAGCGGTTGTGGTGGCGGGTGTTGTCCTCGTGGCTCTTCTTGTTGGTAGCATTTTCTTCAAAATCACAAGGAATATAATACACTTCAGATTTCAACACATCAAAACTTAACGTGACATATGCAATAATAAATAAAAAAATCACCATCCCACCTAGTCAAAATATACAACTGCAAGGTGAAATCCAACCATGTCATAAATTAAATCAACTTCCTTCCACAACACATCGAAATCATACATGATGGTCCCTGATTACAACAATTCATTGTACAATGAGATCCCAAAAAGTACAAATGGACCTAAGGCGGGGTTTATCGGGGATCATCCCATAAACTTAACACTCCAATACAAATGATAGCTAAAAAGATACAACAAAAGTCCTTACAGTCCATTAGCTTGGAGTAACCCATAAAAACTTTAATACTATACAGGATACTACCAATGATGCATGACTAAGCTGCTCGCTATGAGCCAGCCTCAGATTGGTTCATCCTGGGGCACTGGGGTCTCTAGCCTCTATGGTCGCTAATACTCCAAAGGCGCTGAAGTCAATCTGAGTCTGAAATGATGTGGTCTGAGTAATCAACTTGGCAAACCTGACCTCCTGTGTCCCTTAACATGTGCCTCTATGGCTGCACTCACTCTCCTCAAAACTATCCCCATTCAATCGAAGCTTGAACAACACCGTCTCTATCCATAGCCAAAGCGTGCGGGCGGCGGTGTAGTCTAATCTCTGTATAGTATAGTTGACCGTAGGGCTATCCCAAGTAGCACGGTCATCATGTGCCTCCTAAATCGTATCTCGAACAGTCCCATTATCCCTGCTGTCTAACAGTAGTATCAAGCTCTGTCACTCTCTGGTCGACCCCTCTAAGGTGGTCGGTGCTATCTCCATCATGGCCTCAACAATCTCATCCCAAGTGTCAATCGCTGGGGTAGGCCCTGGCTATCTCGCGGCACCAGAACTCTCCCCGATCTCGTATCCGGGAGCGGGGGTAGTAAGACAAGCTCTCTTCCGAGGCGGCATCTCAGCCTCGGGATATCATGTTCCCCTTGGGGGAATAGGTTGTAATTGGATAAGGGGTGTGTGATGCAGCTTCAGCACTCTCGACCGAATCCCATCCGCCCTATAGCCTAATGTGCCCCTGCATCAGTAGGGCTAGTAGTGAGTGGTGATGGTAGGGGTAATGGTGAAGATGCAACAGGTAATGGTGTTGTAAGGTGCGTGCAGCATGCACAGCAATGCGTGCCTCCGATGGATGACCGACATCGTAGCTCAGGTTTGGACACTCTTCCATGCCCTAACGGAGACTTTTTCTGTGGCAAGGGGTATCCCCCCCCCTTTTTATCCTGAGTGTGTTCCTAGGTGTGGTGTGCAGTACTCAACCCCCCCCCCCACCCCCCGGCCCCCCCCCTACACCCCAGCCTCAAACGCCTCTGTATCCCCGGCCGAGGGAACAAGGTCAACAACAGGTATAAACCGAAGAGGTCGGGCCCGGAAGCTAGGTGCACCTCCTCCTCGTCAATCCTCGAAAGGTTCTTCATCATCACATCAAGCATCATCATCATCAGTGTCCCTTACCAGGAGGTCTCATCATCTTCACCATCCCCTCCGTCAGCAGGGAAATCAACATGCTCTTCTCGTAGTCCTCCTCTGGATCAAATCAGGTACATAGCCTGGCTATAGTGCTACGGGTGAAGCATCTGCGGGTAAAAGAGGCTTGTCCTACCCCGAAGGGTCCACATCCTCCAAAGGTACTAAATACTCGGGGTACTCTGGCTCGTGTAAAAATGTGTAATCTCAATGGTGATCGGTGGTGTGCTTCAGACCGGGCACATAGTCAGGGGATGCTGGGTGCTCAGGTCCAGGCACATAGTCAGGGGATGCTGGGTCTACTGGCTGCATGGGAAGTCCATCGTATCCTAATACGATGACTCGTGGTACACCTCCATCGGATATCTCCTCATCGGCTCCCCAAAAGACTCTCCCTGGTTCGGAGTCAGTGTACACAGAGGTATAGGTGACAGCGGATGATGCAGACGACATGACTGCAGGAAGATAAATAAACTTATATAAGTATATTATATAAGACCATCATAGTATATATGTAGTATAATATAAACATGTGTACATGTCATGAAAACATATAGCATAACCAACTAATGCAACTCAATAGTGTATGTGTCCCGTGAAAAACTTTTGTATGATGCAATGTTTGAAAAATGGTTATAGTCCAAGTAAAAAACATTTGACCCTGGTTCCATCTATTAACCCAGCTCTTGATGCCAATACATGTAACACCCCCAAAATGGGTCGTCTCAGAAGCGGATATGATGTTTGGCGAGTGTTACTATTCATAGAACAATAGCACAAGAAAAATGACACCTTTATATGAGTCTTAAAATTGATACATATGGCTTAAATAGACTTGTTTGTATACAATAGCCCGAAGCTTAAATATTCATCCAGATAAGTAAAGAGTTTTAAGAGACAATAACAAATATTCCCAAAATTTAATGCATCCAAATCTTATAGTACATGACTCAAAATGAAGACCACCAATGTACCTTTGTTTCTCGTACCTATGACCTGAGAAAAACATGCTTTTAAAACTCAACATAAAGTTGGTGAAGTATCACAGGTTTATAAATGTATAAAATAGGACCACAGAAGATTATTCCAATGTAAACATGTAACACATACAATATCTTAATAAGTAATTTACGAAGTGCACTAAGGCACCTATATCCTCATGACAAAAGACCGAAGAGAGCTCGAGCCTATATTTATGCAAAAAAAAGTTTTTAATGCACTAAATGTGCCCTTGTAGCAATGTTCAAAAATAAAAAATAACCAAATTTCAATCACCCAAAGACAACCAACAACCCCGCAACATCCAAATGTTTCTTGTGACATGGTATAGACGTTCGTTGTTTCAGTACTAGTCGAAAGAAAAAAAAAAACCGGTATGAGGCGGCATACTTGTCCCTCGCGTGTCACCGCACGTGTATGACACTCCCATAATAGATCTATTCATAGTAACAGTTCAGGCGGGCGGGGGAGGGGGGTGGGGGCGCGAGGGGGGTGGTGGGGGGTGGGGGGGGGTGGCGGGTTTGGGCTGGTTTGGGGTGGGGGGGGGGGGGGGATGAGTTGGGTGTGGCGGAGGGGGGGTGTGATGAAGCGGATTATTTTTGTTTTTGGGGGGTATGTTGCTGGGCGGCGGTACCTTATTCATATATATTGACGGGGGCAGGGGGGTTGTCTACACATGGACATTCTCTTGGTGAGTGGATACAATTTTCAGGTGGGTTTATCAATGTATACCTATTAGTATACGGTGCTATCTTCTAGACGAATGCCTCACTTCAAATCGTGTTAATATTGACTCTTAAAACATATTGGAAGTACTTGCTATCCAAATTTATGCAAGATGCAACTGATCAGGTTGTTGTCTTCAACTCACCAATTCTACTAGTGTGGCCCTTACTATCATGAACTGTCACGCGTATGACAATAGTTACGACGAGCTGGAACTAAGTTGTCATAAATCAGGTATGCAGGACTATGTGATCATACTTAGTATGTGTCGTGTAGGTGAGGGAGGTGAAGTGAAGTATTGATTATCTACATATCAAATCCGAGTCCGTCAATCTGCGGCTGTCAGTGTCAAGAAGCTATGTGCATGACATACTGAGATTATCGACATGTACACACGAATATTAGGCGTACTAGTGAAGGCTAGAATGTTATAGTAATATAAATAAAACATCATACATGTTGTATAGCTACACCACCACCTAATAGTTTTTATTAATTCTTAAAAGTTAAAACAATAATTAACTCGTACTTTGTTAAATTAAAGTATATATACTTGTACTCGTAACGAAAATATTATTTTTATTTACTACCTTATCATTTGTAAAATGTATGACTTAATAATGATATGTCATTATTAATTTAATTGTTTTATAAAAGATTGTATAAAAATAAAAGTAATGCGCGCGAGTTTTAAAGTTTTGCTATATCATTCTTAGTATCGTAACTCTATTTCGTGCGATACTGCGCGGTATTATTATACCGTTCTATCGAGTTGGGTGGCGGGCGGGGCGGGGGTGGGGGGGAGCGTCCGTTTGAAAATATCATATATAACTATGCGAATGGGGTATCCGAGTGGATTCATAGTAATTATTGACACCGCACTGAGAATGATAGCAGTACTATTTAATACTGTATCACATACTCAGTTTGGTCTTAGATAGAACTTCGAGATCGAGTAAGCCTTTAATATATTATGGTACGAAGTCGTCGGGGGGGGGGGGGGGGGAGGGGGTAAGTGGTAAGACTGTGCAAATTTAATTGAGCCTGTCTATATCATAATTCGTACAATCGATTATAGATATGTGTCAGTGGTTCGTTTGTAGCATGTGACCATTTGCCACGACCTGATGGTGATAAGCATGTCTTTGATGGAGAGCGGAGGGGCGTCTATATTAGGCTAACAACCTGATGAATTGTTCCAGCAGGTCCATTCATGATGCTGAGCTCTGAAACGCAGTGATGAAGAGAATTCTCGCTTAAGAGCGAGTTGTTTTGTCACCTCGTAAGGTCTAAGTAAGAAGTTAGCGTAGAACTGCCAGATATCTCAGAGTGATAACAATCTGTGTATAAACATCTTTAAGACTATTCCAAAATAGAGATTACTGAAGTGTCACAGTAGTACTATGGTAGAAAGTCTATATCGCGGCAGATTTTATAAAAAGCATGGTTTTTATACCATAAATACAATTATAGGTATATATTACTTTGAAATTAGCGTAACTTGCTCCGTTTAATTAAGTCTTTCCGTTACACTCCTAATCGCTGTCGAATGTTTTTCTTTATGTCATCCGCTAAGCTATAGGATATAGTCTATGAGACATTCTGAAACGAGAAAACATAACTTACACATATTTACAAGCCAATGTTAGATTCTAATAGTTGAATCTATTTACTCTGAGACTACACGATCAGCTTCCCTCTACGTTACAATCAGCTTAGTTGTAGTCTATTATTGAGTTGCTTCATATAATGTTAATTAGATATTGGACATCTGTGTCCAATATTGACTCATGCAAAAGAAAATAACTTGTAATCGCTCATATACTGTCGCTTATTCTCGGAGTCTGTCCTTACATGCTCACATGAATCCTTGTAAATACCCACTATTTTTATTTCTATTCTATATAATTTCAACATATGGGTTGTAAATCGTCTCATTCAACAGTATGCTCTCTATTCTAGAAAATATTAGTTATGTATGTCTCTTTATTTGCGCGACTATCTGTGTGAGGTTTGAGGGACGCAGGATCAGGAGATTAGTAGCTTGTTAAGAACCCTGCAAGCCATGTACTCTGATCGGCAAGTGTGATATAGTATAACCGTGGTCATAACACTCTGCTGCGTATGTATTACTATATGCCACTAATAACCAATCTATTCAATACACCTTACTATGTCATTATGGATCCATAATGCGAATATCCATCACAGAACGGAGCTTACATAACATCTAATATGAGTTCTGATAACATTAAGTCATGGTTTATATCTAAGTGATGGTGTTTACTGCACAGAACACTTACACACACATGTTTATGTATGAGCAATCATGACAATATTTATCTATAATGTAATCGATGACATTCTTGAAGATACTATTAATATATGCACACTTTCATGATAGAGGGTAGAGTTGTATGATTAGAGAGACACGATGAGCGACTACGACAATAAGATATACACTAAACCCCATTCAAACCTTCCAAACCATCATCTAACCCTAATTCTCACGACCGCTACACCACACAACATAGTTTCTTTTGATAATTCCACGTCCTCACACTAAACCCCCGGAGGGGGCGAGGTCAAGCTGGTCCCAGTCGACCACGCATGGTATTTACGGATCGTTACATGTAACACGAGTCATGTACAAGAGGAGTAAACAATGTGAACTCCGAACTCTGGAAAGTGCGACGGTAGAGGTCTTGCTAAATTAGATAAGAATGAAAACCGCTCAGATAATTAAGAAGGGATATGACCCGTAGAGATAGTGTATTGAGATCACGAAGTTAGAATAGCATAACGAGAGTATGCTAGGAGATATTCATGTTTGATAGCAGTTAATGCGTTCACAGACGTTACGGACATAGCGTGGAGTAGATTCCCAGCCGATTCCCCCTGACTAGTGCCTGGACTTTATATAGTGACCCTTGGACAACTACGGAACCCAAAAACCTAAGTAGATGAACCATAGGTGAGTATGTGGTATATAGGAACAAAAGTCAAAAGACCATCTCCTCCTCCCTAGGTACCAATCACACAGCTAAATGGGGGGGGGGGAGAAGGTACATATTGACAAGCACAACATCTCTAGAAGTATGACTTGTAAGTCTACACCGAGCAATCCGTGACACGAACTGTAAGGCTGATACGCTTAGTCTGCCGGAACTCACGATGCGAAAGCACTCTCTAACACTATCACGCGCATTATTACACAGACTACACACTTCAGTACTTCACTATGAGCTCAACTGAATATCCACGAGTAGGCCTTATGTCCGGTTTCTGAGAGGATGAGGCACACAACCAAGTAATGGATCGGACCAGGCCATGATGAGACAAACCATAACTATTAAGATGCTTTCGACCCGTTCATTGGCGCCTATCAACCTAAAGAGCTATGAGATGCCTGATTCTGATCGCAGTCACTGAGGAGACTCCGAGGATATAGCAGTGATGTATTTCCGTGCCTGACGGTCTGAGGGGTGCGGGAATGGAGACTGATGTAGCCCTCCTCCGGTGGGTGGTGATGACACTAGAAGCATCACGCATGATGCTGATGATGATGATGATGAGCTTTCGAGGATGTCGGGAGGAGACACCGAGCTACGACTGTAATATGCGTATACCTTTTTGTTGACCTTGTTCCCTCGGCCAGGGGATACAAGCGTTGAGCCGTTGCATGTAGTCAGATCCCGCCACTAGTCCTTCGAATCAACTTATCGATTATTGGTCGACAAGAGTAATATATAGGCAGGGGGCAGGGGGTGCTTCATAAAAGACGAAGGGTTCTCTTATAACTGAGTTAAAACGTGGGTAAACCTCTAAATGAGTTGTGTAAAACCGTTCGACCTGGACATGAAAGCACATTTCTTAACATTTGTAATAAACAGGCCATTCGTATTCTCTTTCAAAATGAATAGACAAAACTATGAGAGGGGGGGGATAGCTTGGGCTGCCTCCACCACTTGTAAGGGGTTAGACCTCACAACCTAGACACGACACTCAACACAAACGAGAGAAAGATCCCCAACATTTCTATGTCACTAAGAAGTTACTTTAGTACTATCTTTAGGGCCAAGGAAGAAGTGTCATAACCTGAGCTACCGATGATCGGCTATGCTGGATAAGACGTGTCAAGCTGCTTGCTGTGGGGGGGGGGGGGGGGGGGGGGGGGGGGGGTGGGGGGGCTACAAAAATAATCTATATATAATATAACGAACATCTGGCGATATCTAAATTGAACTGTAATAAACGGTAGTAACAACTTACATGTCTGGTTTTTGTCCCGTTTACATTGAAAACGACTTGAAATTTTAGTTTTACGCGATTTAACTATTAAGATATAATTAAAATGCGCAAGCTTAAAACTTAAGAAATAGATAATGGAATTTAATAAAGTGTAAATCAACCTGAAAATGAGAAAAGTTACAATCCATGTGCTAAACATTTTAATAACTATGCACAATGGTTAAAGGGGAGCATTTTGTTGGGAGATTAAAAGCCTCTTGATGCTGTTTGAAGTTACTACCGCTAGTGGGAAGATAAGACTGCTATAGGTTAGAATTGATTGCTGCCTAAGCAAACCTTAGTGCTGCCAGTAAAATCCTTAATATGCTCGTAGTTAGTATGCGGATTACTGGATGCTGTGTATATTACTACTGATAGTGACACATTAGTACTTCTATGTTACAACTGCAAGTATAAAACTTATACTTGTAGAATATGTTAGTACTGCTAGAGTCAAAGTTAGTACTGGCAAAGAGTAAACACATGTACTACTGCCTATTTGAAGATTGAAGAAAATATACTAATTTATGTATACAACTTCTTATACACAAAGAAATGCAGCATGTATAAGTATACAATGCTGTGAGTTCAGAGTTAAATGCAGCTTGGTACAAAGTAACAACTAGTCTAAAAGATAAAGACCGCTGAAAGAGTTTGCTACTGTCAAGGGAAGGATAAAGACAAGAATAAAAGATAAAGATTGCATAATCAGATACATAATAGATAATTTTTTAAAAGAAACGTATAAGTTAATTTTGTTTAAAAGATCACAGAAAGCTTAGGAAAATATTGTAAGCCAGTTATGACTCCTTTGTGTATAAAAGGAGTACTATGACATAGAGTTATAGATATCTAGAAAATCTTTTGTTTTGATATATGTTTAGCTTCAATGTTATGGTAACCCTACTACTAGTAAGAGTATTCATATTAAATATTGAAGCAATTAGTTTGTAATCTATGTTTTAACATAGTATTACAGTATCAATGGAAGAATTCTTCTTAAATTAAAGATTAGATTATTTTGTAAATCTTTATATTATCCAAACACAGTTTCTACAATATGTTATGGGTAGAATTATCTTGCATACAAACTAGACCTAACGACAATGCTAGGGAATAAAGATCCAATTCAAGTAGTACACAACAATGTATCAGAGCTTGTTGCATTGAGAGAACTTATGAAAAAAGACATGGAACAAGACTCAATACATAAGGTGGCTGCATCAAAAGTTTCCTATGCTCAACCAGGTGGATTATGAGCTTTGGAGGATGAGGATGGAATAGTACATCCAAATGGTTGACTATGCTCTATGGGAGGCCATAGAGAATGGAAACACAGAAACCAAAAACAAATACTTAAACTGTGAAAAGTTTAGAAAGAAATACCATCTACAATCTGCTAAAGAAAAGACATAATAAACAAATAAGGTTAGAGTTGAAGGAAAGAAGCACTTTATTAATGGGCATCCCTAATGAACATCAATTGAAGTTTAACTCCATCAAAGATGACAAGTCATTACTGCAGGCTATTGAGAAGAGGTTTGGAGGGAATGCTGCTACTAAAAAGACTCAGAGGAATCTTCTAAAGCAGCAGTATGAAAATTTTACTGCATCTAGCTCAGAGGTGTTAGATCAAACCTTTGATAGGCTTTAAAAGCTCATTAGTCAATTGGAGATTTATGATTAAACTATCTCTTATGAAGATGTGAATCAGAAGTTCTTAAAAAGTATGTCACCAGAATGGAACACACATACCATTGTATGGAGGAACAAGCCTGAGATAGATACATTAAGATTGGATAATCTTAACAACAACCTGAAGATCTATGAACCAGAGGTCAAAGGGACATCAAGCTCAAGCTCAAGCATAAACACACAAAATGTAGCTTTTGTATCCTCAAACAACACCAGCAGTACAAAGGGAGTAGTTAATACTGCTCATGGTGCTACAACTGTTAGCACTCAAGCTACTGCTATTAACTCAACAACAATTGACAACTTGAGTGATGCTGTTATCTGTGCTTTCTTTGCAAGTCAACTAAATAGTCCATAACTTGACAATAAGGACTTGCAACAAATTAATCCTGATGATTTAGAAGAGATAGATTTAAGGTGGCAGATAGCTATGCTAACAATGAGGGCAAGGAGATTCTTAAAGAACACTGGAAGGAAGTTTTCTGTGAATGGTACTGAGACCATTGGGTTTAATAAGTCCAAGGTGAAGTGTTACAACTGCCACAAAAGGGGACACTTTGCAAGGGAATGCATGGCTCCAAGGAACCAAGAAAACATGAACTGGGAAAGCACAAAAAAAGTATGCCAGTGGAGTCCAACTATCAAATTCCTTTAATCTAAGTGAGGTCTGTGGGTGATAATGATTGGATAGATACCAAGCAGAAGAAGGTCCAACTAACTTCGCACTCATGTGCTTTACTCTTTTATACGAGTTCTAACTCTGATGTATCTACCTGATACAAACTGTTCATCACTTGTTTGGAAAATGTTAAAATTCCCTAAAGAACAAAATGAACAACTGTTTAATGAACTTAAGGACATCCTAAGTTAAATGCTATTGCATATAAAACAAGTTTAAAGAGTCTATAATAAGCAAGACCTTCTAGTTTATAAGATAAATAAGACAGTTTATGATGAAGGAAAACAAGTCTTAAAACGTGAAGATTTAATTTAAGAGAAGTAGCCATTACAGACATAGGAGAAAGAGATGGAATTTGGCTCATAAACAAAAAGTATGAAATTCAGAGCAAATAGTAGAAAATTTTGAGAATTCATCTAAAACTTAAACAAACTACGTAGATTTCCGATAGTTGATAAGTTGCAAAACATGTTTAGGTATAATGTTACATTCTAGCTCCCTATACAGTAAAAACTGTTAGCCTCCAAAACCTAATTTGTCATTCTCTAGTCTAGAAGAGTTTGTGAATGAGCCTATAGTTAGTGAGCCTACAGTTAAGAAGCCTATAGTTGAGACCAGTAAAGCTAAGGCTAGTAAAGCAAAGCCTAAAGCAGTTAGGAAGAATAATGGTGCTCCAATTATTGAGGATTGGGTGTCTGATGGTGAGGAAGAATATGTGCCTCATGCTAAGATTGAAAAGAAAACAGCCAAGCCTAGTTTTGTTAAGATAGACTTTGTCAAAGCTAAACAAACAAACAAAACTAATAGGAAAACTGCTAAACAAGTTGAGCACAATAAGCAAAACACTCACATTCCTAGAGGCAATCAAAGAAACTGGAATAATATGATGTCTCAAAGATTTAGAAGTACTTTTGAGATGATTAACAAAGCCTGCTATGTATGTGGAAGTTTTGATCACCTGCAGTATGATTGTGATAACCATCAAAGACAGATTAATATTAAAAAGATGGTAAAACCAGTGTGGAACTATACTCAAAGGGTAAATCACCAGAATTTTTCTAGAATGACTCACCCCAGTCCTAAAAGGAACATGGTTCCAAAAGTAGTATTAATAGTTTGGCCCCCCTTAGTATCACTACTAACCGGCTAGACCTATTTAAAATTCTCGACCCCAGAACAACAGTGAATAGTGCAAGACCAATGAAAAATGTTTTTTATAAAGCACATTCAACTGTTAGAAGGCCAATTAATAAGAAAACATCATTTAAAGACAGTAATTTTAATTAGAGGGTTAATACTGTTAAGAATAAAAATGTTAATACTGCTAGGCTGAAAACAATAGTTAATACTGCTAAGTACCAAAAGCAGAAACTTAATTCTAATAAGTACAACCAAGTTAAAGCTGATAGGCCATCATCTTGTTAGGTATGGAAACCAAAAGACAAAAGTTATAGACTAAGGTATCCTAAACACAACAGTGCATAATCACCCTGAAGAAATATGAATATGTGATGAAGCACAAGGCAGATCCAAGGTCAGTGATGAGCTTTGTGTCCCTAAAAGAAACTGATTTTTATTACCTGACATGTGCAGGCAATCCACAAATGGATTACAGGATAAAGGAGTAATTGATAGTGGATGCTCAAGGCACATGACAGGGAACATGTCCTATCTTACTGGCTTTGAAGAAATTGATGGAGGATATGTTGCCTTTGGAGGTAATCCTAAAGGAGGGAAAATCACAGGCAGAGATATAATCAAAACTGGTAATTTAGATTTTGAGGATGTGTATTTTATAAGAGAGTTAAAGTTTTAACCTTTAGTGATCACAAAATGGTGTAAAAAAAGAATAGTTGTTCTCTTTAATGACATTGAATGTATTGTTTTATCTCCAAACTTTAAGTTAACTGATGAAATTCATGTTTTACTTAAAGTTCCTAGAAAGGACAATATGTATAGTGTTGATTTGAAGAACATTGTTCCTAAAAGAGGTCTAACTTGTCTCTTTGTAAAAGCCACATCTGATGAATCTAAACTTTAGCATAGGAGGCTTGGACACATAAATTTCAAAACTATGAATAAACTGGTTAAGAGAAATCTTGTAAGAGGTTTACCTTCAAAACTTTTTGAAATTAATCAAAACTGTCTTGCTTGTCAAAAGGGAAAGCAACATAGAGCTTCTTGTAAGTCCAAAACTGTAAGTTCAATAAGCCAACCTTTACAATGTTTGCACATGGATTTTGTTTGGTCTTAAAATTGTAAAAAGCTTAATAAAAAGTGATGTATTGCCTAGTTGTCACAGAGAATTACAAGAAGGTGTTAGTTAGGTTTTCCTTTCTACATGCTTCTAAGGAGAGAACATAGTGGCCATTCTTAAGTCCTTTATAACCGAAGTATAAAAACTAAAAGATCAAAGGTAAGGTAATTAGATGTGAAATGAACTGAGTTCAAGAATAAGGAGATGAATCAGTTTTGTGAAAGAAAATGTATTAAGAGAGAATTTGGTGTAGCTAGAACTTCTCAACAAAATGGAGTAGCTGTGAGAAAAAATAAAACACTAATTGAGGCTGTTAGGACAATGCTAGCTGATTCTAAGCTACCTACTAGTTTTTGGGCTAAAGCAGTTAATATTGCTTGCTATGTGCAAAAGAGGGTATTAGTAACTAAGCCTCATAACAAGACCCCTTATGAACTTTTTCTTAGAAGAAAACCAGCTTTAGGCTTTATGAGACCATTTGGGTGTCCTGTTACAATTCTCAATACCATAGATCACTTAGGAAAGTTTGATGGTAAGGCTGATGAAGGATTCTATGTTGGGTACTCAATCAATAGTAAAGAATTTAGAGTATTCAACAGTAGAACTAGGATAGTTGAAGAGAACCTACATGTCCAGTTTAGTGAGAATATACCTAATATTGCGGGAAGTGGACCAAATTGACTTTTTGATATTGATGCACTAACAAAGTTAATGAATTATAAGCCAGTTGTTGCAGGAAATCAGTCTAATGGTAATACAGGTACAAAAGCATGTGATGATGTAGGTAAAGCTAGAATGGAGACAATACCTGGCAAAGATTACATTCTGCTATCATTGTGGACTGCTGATCCACCATTCTCTCAAAGTTCAAAGAGTTCTCAAGATGATGGATCCAAACCTTCAAGTGATGA
>BQNB010139982.1:0-12430 GCA_026074375.1 Tanacetum coccineum
AATCTTTTAAACTTCTATAAGATATCAACATATCTTCTAAATATATAATCTTGTACATATCTTCCTATCTTTATAGAATATATAATTTGAACAAATCCATGCATATCCCTTCACACCTCTTTATCTTTATGCAGTCTTCAGTCTTCAGCAGTATTAACTTCTTCTCGGCAGTATTAAGTTAGTACTGGTAGTACTAACTTTTGCTCTAGCAGTATTAACCAGTTAGTACTGGTAGTTATAATATGTGCAGCACAAACTCTTTATGGCTTGGCAGTACTAAGTTGAGCTAGCAGTATAAACTTTATAGAAGACCTTAATTCCTAATAGTAGATGTTTATATGTATAAGTCAATTATTGGTTCATCGATGTATCTTACATCTTCAAGACCTGACATCATGTTAGCAGTATGTGCCTGTGCTAGATACTAAGTCAATCCAAAGGTTTCACATCTTCATGCTGTAAAAAGAATTTTTAGGTACTTAAAAGGTCAACCAAAATTGGGATTTTGGTATCCAAAAGATTCTCCTTTTAATTTGGTAGCATACACTGATAGTGATTATGCTGGAGCAAGCTTAGATAGGAAGTCTACAATAAGAGGTTGTCAATTCCTTGGATGCAGATTAATATCATGGCAGTGCAAGAAACAGACAGTGGATGCAAATTCCACAATAAAAGCTGAATATGTGGTTGCTTCAAGTTGCTGTAGACAAGTGCTTTAAATTCAAAATCAATTACTTGATTATGGGTACAATTTTATGTATACCAAGATCTTTATTGACAATAACAATACTATTTTAAAAATCTTGTTTTTCATTAAAAAACAAAGCATATAGAGATTAGACATCACTTTATTTGAGATTGCAATGAAAAGAAATTGATTTAAATGGTTAAAATCCATACTGACAAGAATGTTGCAGATTTACTTACAAAAGGTTTTGATGTAAGTAGATTCAATATTTGATTGCTAGTATTAAAATGTTAAATCTATAAAATCTTTTATCTCTTTATGTTTTTGTAAAGTTTTGTATAAATTAGTACTATCATTCAGGACATTAAAAGTTTCGGCTGCTAAGTATAATTAGAACTGCTGGTTATACATAATACTGCTGAGTTAATACTGTTAGTTATACTTAATAATGCTGGTATAATTAATATTGTCATAATTGAGAAAATTGCTATGGCTTGTATTTTCTTGGTTTTTGGACTAACATTTTGAAGAAAAAGCAAAAAAGTGTTAGATTGATGATGGAAAAGTTGGTTATTAGAGAAAAAAGACAGATAGTTTTGGTGAGTAAAAGAATTGAGAGAGTTGGTGAGAATAAAAACAGAAAGAGAGATGTGTGGAATAAAAACAGACAGAGTGATTTGGTGAGTAAAAGAATTGAGAGAATTTGTGTGTCGGTGACCAATAATCGCTTCACTTCATGATGAACACAAGAAAAATAAGACGAGGAGATATGTCACACCCCGCCAAGGCGAAAACGCGAGGCATAACGAGAAAGGATATCATCAAAACACAATGGCGTCTATATAGAGAATTCTACATGCAATAAATAAGCAAAGTATAGACACAAAGTGTCATAACAATACCCATAAACTAACCAAATCTAAAAGGCGTCTTTATTGATGAAACGATAGTTCTCGCCAATAGAAAGACATGCAACATTTATTCATAATCCAAACAATGCAAAATTCAAGACAATAAAGCAATAATCTCCACGACATCCTATAGTCTCTTTCTAGCCACTTCTCTCTCTATCTTATTCCTATGTTGCTCACCTAAAAATGATGCTTAAATGTCAACATAATGTTGGTGAGAGTCATAGGTTTAAGACACATATAAAACTTTCATACAATTGCTGCGATTACTAAAACAATTCATAACAACCATACACTGGGTAGGCGTACCCATCCGATCCCATATCACAACACTGAGTAGGCGTACTCATCCGATCCCATATCACAACACTGAGTAGGCGTACTCATCCGCTCCAAATTACGTCACTTACGCACCTAAAAGTCTACCAGCTGGAACTTATACTTAGGCCTGGACCAACACATTATTGAGTATTATTTCAACCCTTCAGTTGGATTTGATTGAGTAGTAAACACCACTCTCCAACCGAACTCACATACCTCAAAACAACTCCAATTGATCACAAAGCCATGGAGCGTATCACATCACAAATCAATAACCACATAACACATAATCACAGCAACTAAAAACATTTAAACTCATAGCATCATTTTCACCCCAAGAAAACATAAGAAAAAGGGGCTATGAAACTCACCTGATTGCTTTGCAGCTTCCACAAACACTAGCACAAATCTAAACAACAAAACAACACGTGTTACACGCTACTAAGCCAAAAGCTTAAGCACATGTAACAATCATATGATGGATGTCTAAGGTGTTTAATTACCCTCATGGGTCACCCCGACACCATGCCCGTCATTAACCAATTTGTTTACACACTTTTTCAAAGTTCTACAATTTACCCGAAAATGCAGAATTTTAGTGTCACTTTACCATTTTCTAAACCACACCTACTGACCTTTATAAATTTTACCAAAAATCACAGGTTCAATATCATGAGTTTACTATCTCCATGATTTTTCCACTAATTTATTTCCCCCTTAAGTGCCCCAAATAAAATCAAACTTTTAACTACTCAGTTTTGGATCTGATTGCACACTAAAAAGTTTGGACCTCAAAACCATATTTGGACTTTACCAATCAGAGCTCTACTTGGGGAGATTTTAATAGACACATAGATCTAATCTCAGGTAGTTGGGGTAATCATAATTCAAAATTATAAGTGGGGGCTTTTACACCTCGTAATCTGACCTAATCTGACACGAATGTACTGCTTTGACAACTTTTCTCGTAAACCACTTTGAATGAACCTTTCCGACTTAAAATAACTTTTCATGAAGGGCTTGATCGTATCTGGGAAACTGAATCTCTGAAACGCTAGACATTCATTAACAACAGAAAACTTGAGCAAAAAAGAACTATTACATCATCGTATAAGATAAGGGGGTGGGTGAACAACTAAAGCGCACTAAATTAGACCACTAATTAAATCAAGTTTCTAACGCGATCTAAAACCGAAGCGAATAAACCATATGATCCTTTATTTTAAACCCTAATCATTATATATGATTAAATCATCATTAATTTACAGATTGTATTGAACCTCTAACTCTATCATATTAATAATTGTTACATTGGTTTTAATGATTAGAACTAAACCCCCAAACAAAAAAGGAAGATGTTTTGTACTAAAAAAAAAATAAAAATCTCTTGATTCCTTAAACACAAAATCACCTAACCTTGAAAAATAATTTTCTTTCTTCTTTTCTTTGCTCTTGATATTCAGCGATCTGAATGTTCATGAGAGAGTTTTTAAAAAATGATTGAGGCTGATAATTAAGGTTAGTAATTTATAGGAATTAGAGTCCAAGTTTGAGACAAATTTGTTTCCTTTTTCTCTAAAACCCATAACGGCCGATCGTCTATGCCTTTCTTTTTTTGTATTTTTTATTAATTACTTAGTTTATTTTGCATTAATTAAGTTTTTATAAAATCCTATGCTTATTTGAGTTGTGACCTTTTTACGTTAAAACGCCAATTTCACTAGACTTTTAAAAAATAAATAACTTTTCATTTTTATTAAACCTAAACTTTCCAAAAATGAAATTTCATTTCTTTCTTATTCTAACCACAAAAGCTCTATTCATACATAATTTTACCTATACACATAAATACGTATACGTTAATAATACTTCTCCACAATTAACGCAAAAACGCCCAACCAAACCATCCAAAAGTCATTTCCTTGCCACCAAAATGTGTAACGAAAGGACTTAATCCAAATCCATACCAATCCAATCCCAATGAGACGATCACGCTCAATGGATTGATTACCAACTCTCACATAATCCACATAATGCATATAAACACATAAACCATACATTACAACAAATTCATAAGTAACCACTAATGGTTTGACTAACCTGCTCAAGTCATGGTTGTCCCAAGATATGAAAGAATTTTAAAGAGAAGTTAGAGAGAGAAATAGAGAGAGGAAAAGGAATGGTTGATTTCTAAGTGTGTGAAACAAATGAGACCAACACCCTCTCCACACTTGGAGAGGGGTATTTATACTTCCTACATGCGTCGGCCTATGAGGCTTTCTTTGGGCCATGTGGTGTTTGTTTCTTAGGCCGGGCTCGGGATTACATTAGACCTTAGTCCTTAACACATATAATATTAGATTAATTTAACGAGCCCGGTTCCCGTTCTAGCCTATTTAATAAATGACCGAGACCTAATATTCCTAATGAACGAACTTTATGTTCGACTCAATATTTTTTGAGGCTAACAATCTCCCCCGAAGTGAGTTCATTGTGACACTCCTTCATGAGATCAATGAGATTGCTTTTGTCTTTAAGCTCTTGTCTTTGTCTTGGTCTTTATGTTGTTGTAGGCTTGTTCCTTCATGCTTTGTGATCTTTGATCTTGAGCCTTTGTCATTGTCTTTTGAATTTATCTTTACGTCCGAGATCTTAAAATCTATATCATTCAGTCTTGATCGTCTTTGCCATCTTGCGATCTTGTGTCTTGACCAACATGCTCATACTTTGCATCTTCTTGAAAGCTTGCTAACAATCTCACTTGATAGACTTGATATCTTAAAGGAAGATCTTGTTTATTAGAGTTTACGAAAGTCTTTGTCTTTAATTCTTAAGCTTTATTGATTTACTCTTGATGCTTATAGTATGTCTTTTTAGTTTGAGCATGAGCATGTGGTAATGAATCCGACTTCAGTTGGAATGGGATACCGCCACCACCATATAACCTGCAAGTTTATGTTAGTAATAATCGACAGATATGGATGATAGTGTCTTTGTTACTTCGTCGAATAAGGTTGCAATAACCACGGTTCCCCGTTAATCAGTATATATACTGCCTGTGATCAGATAGAATTCAAATGAATCTTCTTGACAGGGTTTCACAGCTGCACTAGCCGTTCTCATTACCGAAGCGTCTCAAAGCAGACAACACGGTAAGAGTGAATCAGATAGTTACAATATTTTTTATTAAACCGTCAATACATTTTACTGGAACAAGTTTGATTCACATTGAATCTCACCATCGTTTCTTTCCAGTTGACACAAGTTTGATTCATATATAATCGCGCAAGTCACCAACCAAGAGCTTGTTTGATGTTGGCTCAAGCAGGATTTCCATCTTTATAACACCCCTATTTTTGACATATAGCAGCGGAAGCTAACCTAGGGTATTATTTCATAGTTTAACAATCATAATCATTGAAAACGACTCAAAAGAGACGTTTTTAAAAGATAAGTTATCATTCATTATTTCATCAGAGTTTTTACAAATAGAGGTCCTAAAATCTACATGAAAACATAAAGTTTGAATGATAACAGTTTAGCCATCTTCAAGTCCGTGCTACTTCGTGCCATAAGTTGCTCAAATACCTGAAATAAACATGCTAAAAAGGTCAACACAATGGTTGAGTGATATTCATAGGTTTATAGTAAACAGTTTGAATACAAGTCATCATAAACAGTGGGTTACGTTGTTATACACCCATAAGTGTAATAATTACAACACATACAATTATCATGAAAAACAATATTATTGCCCTAAGCTCATGACACCGAGACCTTGAGATAATCAATAATCACAAGAAGTTGCCCCAATATGTGCCTTTGCCAAACACCCGCATAGTGATTCAAATAAAGTGAGTTTGGTTACCAAAAAGTATAGGTACACCAACGAGGAAGCTCAGTCCCAAATAGATCTATTCACAACATTCGCGCTTACTCCGAAAAGTAATTAACGGTTCATGATAGTGGGGTCTTAATGGCAAAAGTAAGGACTTAGGCAATAATATATCAGGATAGCATACAGTTGTAAAAATACTCGTATTCATGGTTTATAGCATGTATCCCCCTCGCGGGTTTATGAAAACATTAGAAGATTTAAAATGCGAGGCTATGAACTCACCTTAACAGGGGAAATCTGATTGATGGCAAAAGTATATCAAGTGAAAGTAACAGCTACGTCACGCAACCTGGGGTAATATGTCAAGTCTTAGTGTGATGGTTTATGTTTCAAAACTTTATAAAGTTTAACGTATTACTTTGATTTATTAATTTATGGAAATATTGTATCACTGTTCGGGCTATCATAATCCAGAGGCCATGTATATCGTTTGTTAAATCGTAAACCCAGCAAACTCGTCAAAACAAATACTCAAATGGAACCCCTCACATGAAATTCCCTAGTAACGTGATACGATAAGATTTTAAGTTTCTTCAAAAGTTAGTCGATGATAAGTTACGTTAATTATATAACGTAATTGTTTTATAATGCGTCGATCGTTGATTAATAACGATAATTGTGTCGGGTTTTAATAAAATCGAGTTTTATAATATTAATATATATTTTTATAATTTATATAAAAATATTATATTTTATATTTTTAAGTTTGCAAAAATGGCAATATATACCCTTGGTTTATAAACTTTACATGTAGTCCCTTTATATATAAAGTATATATAATTT
Organism: Tanacetum coccineum; assembly: GCA_026074375.1. NCBI lineage: Eukaryota > Viridiplantae > Streptophyta > Magnoliopsida > Asterales > Asteraceae > Tanacetum > Tanacetum coccineum. Next base: position 6,602 of record BQNB010139982.1, read on the forward strand.
AAACCTTTAACTTTAGAACTTGGCAAAATAGGTCCTTATAGTTATAACTTTGGAATAATGACATTTTCAGCCCCTCTAGTTATAAATTTTAGAAAGTTACGATATATACCCCTATGCATAAAAACATTTGCAAATCAAGTCCAAAAAGCCATGCAAGCTTATTTTAGGGTTCCAAATGATATTTGCAGGTTATAGCTTATTAGAATAAGCTAAAATAAGATGTTCTAACATAACAAAAGTTTAGAAAAAGGATTCGTTAGCTAGAAAATCAAAACGGGATGTTTTTAAGGTTTTAATCAAAACGCATGGGTTTGAGGATTCAAGGCTTTAATAAGAGTTCATATATTATCTTAAGAGTATTATGAATATTCTAATACAGATTATAAGCTTATTGAGACAAGAGTTTGAGCTACTTGGGCTAAATGTGGTCCGAAAAATGGGGGTTTTTGGGGGTCGTACGCCAAGTAATGACTTTCAAGGGCCTCCATTTTCCTAATTCATGTCTTTCTATTCTAAGATTAAGGACTTCCTCTTGATCCTTCTTGGTCTTGTTTTAGTGACTCATTTAACTGTGATATGTGAGTTTTTTTGAGGTGTGTTTGAATGGTTTGCATGTTTTGGCTATTTATAGGGTTCAAAACACCCTTGGTGCCCAAGTTTTCTTGGTGTGGTGGCCAAGGGTTGTATATTAGTAACTAAGGGAGGGCTAGTGATGAGTAAGGTGGGCTAAGAAACTAGGAATGCAAGATGTGGGAGTTATAAGGGTACGAATGGATATGGGTGATAAAGAGGTGACAAAGCAAGACTTGGTGGCCAAGGTGGTGATGGAGGTGCTTGGTAGGTTGCTTGATGACATGGTGGTGATGTCGTGGAGGTGCTTGAGGAGTTAGGGTGCTAGCTTGGTTTAAAAATAGGTCAAAATGAAAGAAAAAGGGTATCGGGTAGGTTAAGGGTTTCAGGTTAAGGTTTTTGGTTTAATTTCGAGTTAGGTATATGATTAAGGATAGTTTAGGGTTTAGGATTAAGGTTTAGGGTTTAGTTTTAAGGTTTAGGGTTTAGTTTTAGGTTAAAAGTGAAATTAGGGTTTTAGGGTTTTTATTTAGGGTTTAGGGTTTTAGATTAGAGTTTAGAAAGGATTTAGGGTTTCGGTTTAAGGTTTATAAGTCATGCATTAAATTCTTGTACCTTGTGCTAAAGTGGTGGTAAAGTTTAAACATGATTTAGGAGCTTAAATGACCTAATTAGGTTTTTAGGCATGATTAGCTTGTACATTGTGCTTTAGAAAGTTGTAACTTGATTTAGGAGGGAAAAGATATTCAAATGTTGTGCATTGTACACTTGTACACATGCTTTAGAGGCTTGCACATTCATTTTATATGTATACATTACATATAATTAGGGTTTTGATATAAACGTTAACGTTTAATGCTTGTTTTGAAATAACGTTTTGAAAAGTACGTTAAATGAATAATGTACTTGGTAAAAATGATATTAAGATATAGACTTGACATATTAGGATGTTTACATGATATAAACATAGATAGAGATGGCATTGATAGAGGTTGCGTGAGCTCGTTTACTTTAGAGATGCAAGTTACGTTGCATAATGAGATAAAGCAAAAATTTCCCTGTAAAAAGGTGGTATATATATAATAGATGGATATTACAGTGCATCTAATTTAATAGATGGATAATTACATTGATGAAAATTGCGGGTTGTTATAGTCTCCCTCCCTTAAAAGAAATCTCGTCCCGAGATTTAGTTGGATGCCGAAGTGATGTTTGAAAACAAATGTGGATATTTGGAACAAATTTGATCTTCGCGTTCCCATGTAAATTCTGGTCCTCTTTTAGAGTTCCATCTTACGTTGATTATAGAAATACAACTTTGTTTTAGTTGCTTGACTTCTCGATCCATAATCTCCACTGGTTCTTCTACAAAGTTGAGTTTGTCATCAAGTCGAAGCTCTTTCATTGGAATGACAAGGGATTCGTCAGATAAGCATTTCTTTAGATTAGAAATGTGGAAAGTACTGTGGACATTACTAAGCTCTTCAGGAAGCTCTAGTTTGTATGCCACTGGGCCAATCCGTTCAAGGATTTTGAATGGTCCAATGTACCGAGGGTTAAGATTTCCTCGCTTTCCAAAGCGAATGATACCTTTACGAGGTGATACTTTTAACATAACACGATCTCCAACTTGAAATTCTAAAGGCTTTTGCCTTATATTGGCGTAACTTCTTTGCTGATCTCTTGCAGCTTGCAAGCATTATCGAATTTGTACAATCTTTTTAGTGGTTTCATGGATTATTTTTGGTCCTGTAAGTTAAACATCTCCAACTTTGGCCCAGCAAATAGGTGATCTGCACTTTCGACCATAAAGTGCCTCGAATGGTGCTGCCTTGATACTGGCATGGTAACTGTTATTGTAGGAGAATTCTACCAATGGTAAGTGTCTTTCCCATCCTTTTCCAAAATCTATAACACAGGCTCGAAGCATGTCTTTGAGTGCTTGAATAGTCCTTTCACTTTGTCTATCGGTTTTAGGATGATATGTCATACTCATGTCTAATTGAGTACCCAAAGCACTTTGTAATGATTGCCAGGATCTGAATGTGAAATGACTGTCATGATTCGAAATGATAGATATTGGCACTCCATGCCAGGAGACTATTTCCTTTATGTACAATCTTGTAAGGGTTTCTATACTATCTGTCTCTCGGGTAGGGATAAAGATCCTATGGTCAAGATCGGGATCCTATAAGATCCTAAGCAAGCAAAGATCCTACGTAGGATCTGGATCGTTTTTGCTTTGCAGTGTCGTAAAATCGTAAGATCCTAAGATCAGGATCGGGATCTTAACAACCGTGGTTTCATGGATTATTTTTGGTCCTGTAAGTTGAACATCTCCAACTTCGGTATCAGACAAACCAGGTGAACTGCACTTTGAACCATAAAGTGCCTCAATGGTGCTTTTTAGCTTTGATACTGACTGGCATGGTAACTGTTATTGACAGTGAGAATTCTACAATGTTACGTGTTCTTTCCCCACCTTTTCCCCAAAATCTTAACACAGGCTCGAAGCATGTCTTTAAGTGTTTGGATGGTTCTTTCAATTTGTCCATCAGTTTCAGGATGATATGCCATACTCATGTCTAATTGAGTACCCAAAGCACTTTGTAATGATCTATGAATCAAGAATGTGAAATGACAGTACGATCCGGAGATGATAGATATTTGGCCACTCCATGCCGGAGACTTTTCTTGAATGTAGAAACCCTTGTAAGGGTTTCCATACTATCTGTCTCTCACGGTAGGGATGAAGTGTGCGGATTTGGTAAGGCGATCGACAATGATCCAATTATGTTCATAGACCAATTTTATTCGTTTTAGGTTTTGGGTAGTTTAGTGTGAAATGAAATCCATAATGAATTCCTCCCACTTACTACTACATAGTATTCTCTGGTTGTACCTGTAAGCCCCGATGGCTTCTGACATTCTGCCTTAACTCTAGAACATGTCAAACATTTGCCAACATATTCAGCGATGATTGCCTTCATGTTAGGCCACCAATAGAGTTTCTTTAGATCCTGATACTCTTGTCAGAACCCGGGAATGGAATATTTTTATTTATGGGACTCATGCATGATCAAGTCTCTTAGATTACCAAAAAGTGGTAACCAACTTTGATTCTTAATACAATAAGTTCCATCAAGACGTATTTCAAATGCTTTATCCATTCCTCGTAAGTTCTCAGCCTTGATGTTTTCTTCTTTGAGTGATTCGGTTTGAGCTTTAAGAATTTGTGAGGGTAAGTTTGGATGAATGGTCATAACTAATGATCTAAATCGAGTGGTTTGATTCGGTGCTTCTCCTTCCGGCTTAAGGCCAGCTGCTACAACAATTTGCCTTCCAGGATGGTATCGAATCTCACAATCGTAATCTGCAAAGCAATTCTAACCAACAGCGTTGTCTCCAGGTTTAAACTCTTTCTACATGGATGTGCTAGAAAGACCTTTTTATTGATCAGTGAACACAGTACATTTGGTGCCATACAGATAGAGTCTCCAAATTTTAAGAGCGACACTACTACTCCTAATCTAGATCATGAGTATAGTTTTTCTTCATTAGGTTTTGATTTGTCGGAGATGCATATGCAATTAACTTTTCTCTCTTTGCATTAACACCGCTCCCAGACCTTGATGGGATGCATCACAGTAAACAACAAAATCGTCGTTTCCTTCTGGTAATGCTAAGATTGGAGCTTCACAAAGCTTCTGTTTTAGTAATTGGAAAGCCGACTCTTGATCTTCGCCCCAGATATACTTCTTGTTTTTCTGGGTTAATTCAGTCAAAGACTTTGCAATCTTCGAGAAATCTTTGATAAATCTTCGATAATAACCAGCAAGTCCTAAGAATTAACGTATTTCTGTGGGTGTAGTAGGAGATTCCCAATTCTTAACTGCTTCAATCTTGGCAGGGTCAACATGAAGTCCTTGACTATCAATTAAGTGTCCAAGAAATTGCACGATATGAATCCAAAAATTGCACGATATGAATCCAAAAATCACACTTGGAGAACTTGGCATATAATTTCTCCTTTTTGAGTAATTCCAAGATTATTCTCAGATGATTTGCGTGCTCTTCTTTGTTACGAGAGTAGATGAGAATATCATCGATGAACACTATCACAAATTTATCCAAGTATGGTTTACATACACAATTCATGAGATCCATGAATACAGCAGGCGCGTTAGTTAAACCAAATGGTATCACTTGAAATTCATAATGTTTGTATCTTGTTTTGAAAGTAGTCTTGGGAATATCTTCATCCCTGACTCTCAGTTGATGATAAACTGATCTCAAGTCGATCTTTGAGTAAACACTCAAACCTTGAAGTTGGTCAAATAAGTCATCAATCCGGGGTAATGGGTAACAATTCTTTATGGTAAGTTTATTCAACTCCCGATAATTGATACACATTCTGAAAGATCCGTCTTTCTTTTTAACAAATAAGACAGGAGCTCTTTAAGGTGAAGTACTTGGTCGAATAAAACCTCAGTCTGCCAACTCTTGAAGTTGGTTAGATAGTTCCTGCATTTTTGAAGGAGCTAATCTATAAGGTGCTCGGGCTACAAGTATCGCTCCTGGAATTAAATTGATTTGAAATTCTACTTGACGAATGAGAGGAAGGCTAGGTAGATCTTCAGGAAAAACTTTCGAGAATTTTCTGACTACCGGTATGTCTTCTAGTCGTTTCTCGTTCTACTTTTTTTCCATTACTTGGGCTATGAAAACTTGACATCCCCTGGATATATACCTTTCGGTTTTTATACAGAATATGAGATTTAGTCGGGTTTTACTTCGGTTACCTCGAATGATTAATGTTTCATCGTCGATGGGAATGTGGACGACTTTCTTGTCACAGATGATCCTAGCATGATACTTGGATAACCAATGCATACCAATGACGAGGTCGAAACTACCGAGTTTAATCGGCATAAGATCAATTTTGAAAGGTTGGTTTAACAAAGTCGGAGTTGCACCCTGAATAACGGTGTTTATGCTTACTAAGTTTCCGTCAGCCATTTCGATATTGTAAAAGGTATCTATTGTAATGGGTGGAATATTTAGCTTAGAGGCAAGAGAAATGGATACGAAGCTTTTATCGGCTCCAGAATCAACTAATACTCTAGCTAGATGTTGGTTTAGAAGGAACATACCCGTTGTAACATTTCGTATTTTTCAGGTCATTTTCGACGTCATCTATTTTACAAGTTATTTTTTTTCGTACGCGTTCGCTTTTAATATTAAGTATCAGGTTACATC
>BQNB010139984.1:0-12463 GCA_026074375.1 Tanacetum coccineum
AAAAAAGTTCTTTAATGTTTAATCTTTCATTTGCCATTGATCTTGTGATTTCATCCATGGAATGATCTAGGGATCCTACAAGTAGTCGAGGTGAGGGGGATGATGAATAGTGACATTTAGGCGGGAAAGGTTTAAGGGTCTGTTGGTTTTGATATAAAGACTTAACGGGCGTTTGCCCTGTTTTTGTTAAGTGTTTGCATCGTTAGTCCTCTTGGACTAACAATGTTAGTCCTTGAGGACTAATAATGCAAAGGGTTAAGGACTAGTGTTGTAAATGACTTAACAGCCTTATGTGTGGGCTGTTAAGTGTTTGGTTTGGGCTTTGTAATTGGGCCGGGTAAGGATTTTGGATATATTTGGTCTTCATAATGTTTAATGGGCTGACCCGGCCTATTAGATGGGTACGGGTTAGCCTATTTAACATTTCTTCGATATCGGATTCGTCTTTAACTTTTGACTTTGACTTGGTTGACTTTTTGGTTGACTTTGACTTTTTGTGTTTTCACGCTCTTTCCATTCTCGTGCTTGGTTTTATCGTTTTTGGCTTCGTTATTGTCCTTTTCTTAGATATCCGTTACCTGCACAATACAAATGCAAAACACACAAATACAATGTATTCTTGATATGTTTTTAGTCTTTTAAGCATGTTTTCCTAGGTAAATGGTATGTGTAATTAAGCACATACCAAAATCTCCCATACTAAGATATTGCCGTGTCCTCACGCAATGCCATAAGTAAACACTTTAGAAAACCAAGAATCTCAATCCCTCTCGACTAATTACCTCAAAAAGTAGCTAAGTGTTCATCGAGGGGAATTAAAGAATCAATAGTTTTGAAAAGCCCCGTTTTGACCATTTTTAAATATTTACACTTATTCCCACACATATTTTTGTATTTTTCCTTTTTCTTATTATTTTTGTACTTTTCTTTTTAAGCAACTAACTAACATGTTTGACTTAGTTTTTCATAAACTTTAGGTCATAGAACAAGACGCACTTTAATCCTAAAATGCCCAAAAAAGATAAATTCATCGTTCCTGACTTTTCACTTGTCCCAAACCAAGCTTAAAACGATCATCCGTTAAAATATAAAGTTAGATGATTAACACTAATCTTATTTGTAACCTTGTGAACTTTCACTCCCGACAATTTTTATAGATTAGGTGATGTCGCCATTTTGAATTTCAACATGGATCCACTTTTCTACAAATTTTCTATGCTTCACGTTCCACCTGGATAATGAGTTTGAAGGCGAGTTCATCCCTATGTAGCGACTTTCGTCTCGGGCACATTCCCACTTGCGCTATGTGACCAGGCTTTTGACATACCCACAGAGACTAGTTATCGAGGAATCCGGACCTTCGGTTTCAAAAACTCTTAGGTTTCCTATTTATACATAGCTTATTTAGAAAAATCACAACTTAAAATAGTCTTAGTTCGAAAGCATATTTAAATTTAAGAAAAAGATATTTCCCTATATTTATTAAATCACATTTATTACACTAAACATTAACATAACCATGATGCATTGAAATCCTCGACCTTTTTGAAGGCTGCAACATCGGTTGTGAGCCAGTAAGATGCAGCAAAATTTTATCAGTCTCGGATAATTACTATGTGCCTTATTTAGAAGACTGCAATATCGGTTGTGAGCCGGCAAGATGCAGTAAACTTTTATTATCCCACAGTTTTTTTATTATTCTTGTTACCTCATTTATTTTTACTTTATATTACCATGATATAGAAAAAATTTCTTTTTAGAAAATTTAAGTATAAATTTGAACTAAAATTATTGATATCATCCATACTTTAAAAATTGTTGATTTAAGTTTAATTTCCGAAGAGAGTACGTATTATTAGTCCGGTTAGAAGCTTATGGGAGAGAAAAGCCACAAACTACACTTATGAGCTCTTAAGATTTCCAACTAATCCTTGTTTAGCATCCAACTCATACTTAACTCTATCATTTTTCGTTCTTCGTGAATTTAAAATCTTTAGTAAAAATATCCGCGAATGCTTAGTCTAATAATTAAGGAACAAGCTAGAGCTCAACACGCTCGATCGAGTCAAAATTTATTCCTATTCTACCCAGCAGGAAAGTCAACATTGTGATAAAACACTTATTTTAATTTTGAAAAATTTTAAATTTTTTCATTTTTTTGGTATTTTGGTAGTAAAAACGGGATTACGCGAAAACAACAGCTACAGGCATAATCAAATCGATAGATTCCCCCATACTAGAACTAAACATTGTCCTTAATGTTTTAAGAAGGGTCTCTACGTAAATCTAAAGCCGTTTATTAAGTATGCTCAAAGATAAACGTTAGTCGATAAGATGAGGATATTGGATTCCCATAATGAAGCTCGAGTAAACGAAGGACAAAACCATGAGCACGAGAGGCTTTAAAAATCCGGGCAATCCTGTACATACAACAAAACACAAAACACGGAAAGGTAGAGGCGAGCCTCCTCACAACACACTTATTCATTACTACTATTATATTAGGATAAGCATGGGTTGCCACCCACGAAGCGCTTGTTTTAGGTCACTAAGCTTGACCCGTCCCCGAATTCATTGGTCCTTGGAGAAGATTTGGATCTTCTTTGTCTTTTCTTTGTAGATCAAAGAGTTCTTGTAGGCTTGATCACGAAGTTCATTTAATTCATTAGGTCAAAGTTTGCATGCTTCAAGGCCCAATAAGCTTTTTGCTCGAGCTCGATCGGTAGATGACATGACTTTCCGTATACGAGCTTATAAGGAGTGCACCCGATGGGTGTTTTGAAAGCGGTATGGAAGGCCCATAGTGCGTCATCTAATTTATCCGACCAAGAGGCACGGTTCTCACCTACGGTCCTTTCTAAGATTCTTTTTAAACCACGGTTGGAGACTTCCACTTGCCCACTAGTTTGTGGGTGATACGCGGTAGCAAGATGGTGAGTGACACCGTACTTAAGCATGACCTTTGCGAACTGGTCATTGCAAAAGTGCATACCGCGATCATTAATGATAGCACGGGGAGTTCTAAACCGAGCAAAGAGAGATTCTAAAATTTTAACAACAACTCGGGCATCGTTGGTGGGGAGCGCTTTCGCTTTAACCCGTTTAGACAAGTAGTCGACCGCCACAAGTATGTACTTGTTCCCTCGTGAAGACGGGAACGGTCCCATAAAATCAATGCCCCAAACGTCAAAGATCTCACAAACTTAGATTGCATTTTGTGGCATTTCATCCCTTTGTGAGATTTTTCCTTGACGTTGACAAGCGTCACACCGTGTAACCAAGTCATGGGCATCTCGGTAAATAGTCAGCCAATAAAATCCCGAATCAAAGACTTTCTTAGCGGTGTAGTTGGCACCATGATGTCCCCCGGTGGGTCCATTATGGCAAGCCACGAGGATATCATAGGCTTCTTGGCCAAAAACACACCGTCGAATCACATGATCCGCATAAATCTTGAACAAATAGGGGTCGTCCCAAAAGTAATGCTTCACGTCTTTGAAGAATTTGTTCTTTTGTTAGGACGACATCCCTTTAACAACAAAGTTCCCCGCATGGTAATTTGCAAAATCGGCAAACCATGGGGTACTAGAATCACCACGAAAAGATACCATACTAAGTCTTTCGAGAGGAAATGTTTCATTTATTTCCTTTTTATCGAGCACACTTTAGTGAGGATTCTCTAATAGGGACAAATGGTCCGCCGCGAGGTTCTCGGCTCCTTTTTTATTACGGATGATGATATCAAATTCTTGAAGGAGGAGAACCCACCGGAGCAACCTCGACTTAGCATCTTGCTTATTAAAAAGGTATTTTAATGCCGATTGATCCGTATACACTATGCTTTTTGACAAGACTAAGTAAGGCCAGAATTTCTAGAAAGCATACACCATGGCAAGTAATTCTTTTTCCGTCGTAGTGTAATGTGCTTGAGCATCCGTCATGGTCTTACTTGCATAGTGTATAGGCTGGAAATGTTTTGTTTTACGTTGCCCCAATACCGCACATATTGCAAAATCACTCGCGTCACACATCAGCTCAAAATGTAGGTCCTAATCGGGGGCAACTAATATTGGTGCTTCGTTCAATTTTTTCTTAAGTGTTTGAAAAGCTTCAATACACTATTTGGAGAAGAAGAACGAAGTATCTTTTTCAAGAAGACGGGTCATCGGCCGGGCTATTTTCGAGAAATCTTGAATAAATCTACGATAAATATAACACCCCGTATTTTCAAGTCATTGACGACGTCGATAAACCTACTATTTATTTTTAGTGTGTACGCAATTGCTTGTAATTTCAGGTATTAAGTAAAATCGCGTAAGCTAAAAATTAGCGTTCAATGTAAACGAACACCAAAAAATTAAGCGTTTACATCAATCAGATATTAAATAATTATTTTGAGAATAATTATAGTCTTTGTTTATTTTATTTTTATCGGATACGTAAAGTGTATACATTTCGCGATAAAATGCATTTAGGCATACCCGAAATCACGTTAATTAATCTACGCTTCAATAAATACCCACGAGTGTACCCAATACCCAAAGTTTTATTAAATTTACCCAAGTTAATATTACTTTACACTTTGTACATTAAAGAAATAAAACAATACACAAATACTTGCAAGTAAACATCTTTTATTAAAATCTACAAGTTGTAACTTTCTTATATTTTACTAAATATTATGTTAGATAGCAAAAGACTTCTAGAAGCCCTTTTCCCCCACCCCATCCCACGGCAACAACAACAATAAGAGTCATAGAGCATAATTTTCATACAACTTGGCTTGTACATCTCTTAACTCATTAAAACTAGCCATAACTTGTCCCAATTTGACATTAGTCTTCCTTAAGACCCTCCTTATGTCTCAAAGACCACTATTGCATTCTTTTTTACCAACTATCTCTTATATGTGCAAGTATTCAAGGAGAGATAGCACTTAGATAGCAAAACACTTAACTAAAAATCAAAAAAACTTCTTCCTTTGGCTCTCATATAAGCTACGGCAAACATACACCCCTTTAAGCAATCCATACCTTGATTTTCTAAGAGCATACACATATACACACATCATTCCTAAGGCATACTAAGATGTTTCCAAGCATTGGTTAACCATTTTCAAGTATTTATCAAGAAAAGGAAAGCTAGGGTTTCATTTGGAAAACAAGGGTTTAGATTGTGTTGGCTATCATCATCATTCATCATAAGGTCATCTAGAACTCATTTATGTTCTTACATTTATCATTATATGCATATGTTGTTCTTTATAGCAAGAATCACCATTTAGGATTTTTAAACATGTAAAAAGAGTTTTTACTTGTGATAATCATTTTGTACACTTTTACATATGTTATGATATTTATAATATCATGTAAAAATGGATCTATAAGTGTTATACCATGTTGGTTAAGTGTAAAAATGATTATGTACAAATTAGGGTTTATAAAGTCTACTTAATATGTTACAAGTAAAAGTAATGCAAATGACATGTTAATTTTGTTTATGGGCTTTTGGTGATTTTATATGAACACTAAAATAAGGTTATATTGGAAGTATAACACTTGTACACTCATGGTTATTGTGTAAAAATGGTTAGGTATAAAACTAGTGATTAAAGGTTACATAGGAAAGTTATGGTTTAAAAGAGTTATTATGGACTTGTTATCATGGAATTTTGGACAAGAGATGGACTAATGGACTTTATTATATGTAAGACATATAATATATATATAGTATAAAAGACTTATGGTAAAATACAAAGTTGAAAGTTATAGAAACAAAGTTTACATATGGAATCAAGAAAGACATCCTAACTTTCTGTTTTAATTCGACATACAACCTGTCCATTTTATATTTTTATAAAATAGTACGTCTCATGACGATTCCAAAAAGCTAAGAAACTCGAAAAACGGATTAATAACGAAAAAGATACGCTAATTACGAGTTATACGTTAATTAAACGAGTTTATAAAATAACTTTTATAAAAACAAGTTATAAAACTTATACAAACAGAAGGTTTGACATTTTTATTAAATCACACATATTTTTAGGATTCCAAAATGATAAGAAACGTAATTTTTCAATCAATAACGAAGAAGTTACAAATTAAGCGAGTTTACGATAATAAATACTTTTATAAAACTATTTTTATAAAAGTTACTATTCATGACAGAAACTTTTATTTTTGTAAACCTCATAAATCAATAGAACTTTCAATTACGAGAACGTGCTCGAAGGAATCGCTAAAAACGGAGCTATAACGAAGAAAATACGACGTATACGAGTTTTACGACAACAAAAACGATATAAGTGAACTTATGATCTGGTGTGAACAGTAAAAGTTACTGTTCACCAGTAGGTCCAAAATTTGAAAATGTCAAATTTTGATAACTCGACTTAATACGAAAACGTGAGCGCAAGAAACACCTCAAACGGACTTGAAACACAAAAGTTACGCCAATTTTACTAAAACAGTAATTATAAACGTTTTAACTTATTAAACACAATTTTACCAAAACAATTAGATGGTGATCTAGCTATGTAGAATTGTATATGATAGATGTTAATTACCATGCTTAGCACTTATACGACCTTAATTTAAATAGGTTGCATCTAACGATTTACGTGAAGCATTATCTGTGATATTTGGATTATCAGTAACTCAAGGTGAGTTCATAGCCCCATATTTTTACGATTTCAATGATTTATAACTTTGGGGTGGAAACATACTTTGATTTATAAATTGGACGCAAGTGTATATTTTATATTGATTACGTGTTTGCCTAAGTAGTGATAACCCAAGTTGAGCCAATTATCATGAACTGTCAATTGCATAGATGTAGTTGTGAATTACATTATGTGAGCGCGAATGTTATGAATAGATCTATTTGGGATTGACCTCCCCGTTCGGGTGATTAGCTATCACCGGGAACGAACGTTATAGCATGTCGGATTTGGGATGTTTAGGGTTGAACATCTGATCGGGCAGAATAGCAATATTTATTATTGCGAATATAATTGTCGAGCTTCAGTGTCATGAGCTTAGGAAAACGTAATTGGATTTTGTGATGTCTGCATCTGTTGCATTATCACGGGGAAAGTCTTGCGGTCCTGCATATTATAATTTACTAACCTATGAATTCACCAACATTTTTGTTGACGTTTTAAAGCAATGTTTTCAGGTGGTCAATAGGCACGAGGTGCCAGGGATACATTGGTGACACTTTTGGTTATCACGCTAAAGATTTGGATGTAATATGTTTTAGGAAATGTATTGTCAATCTTTGTAATATCAAACACTGAACAAGTAAAGCTGCATGCTTTGTGTAACAAATCTTTTATCAAATCCAATGTATCATTTTAAGCCACTTTTTGCCGTTCTTATATATCTTGTGCCATTGATCTAAGAAGTAACATGCCTCGGATATCCTTATTCCGCTACGACCCATTTTGGGGGAGTTACAATAAAACCCGGCGTGACCAAGAAAATCCGAATTCCTTTGACGGTGGTGGGATGAGGTAGCTTAGCAATAACATCAACTTTAGCCTTATCAACCTCAATCCCGTTCTTGGAAATCTTATGGCCAAGGACAATTCCTTCCTTGACCATAAAGTGACACTTTTCCTAATTTAGACAAAGATTGGTGTCTTCACACCGTATAAGCATCTTGTCCAAATGGGAGAGGCAAGTTCCGAATGAATTCCCAAAGACCGAGAAGTAGTCCATAAAGACTTCCATCATTTTTTTGATCATATCGTGAAAGATAGCCATCACACACCTTTGGAACGTGCTCGGTGCATTGCATAAGCCGAAAGGCATGCGACGGTAGGCAAACGTTCCATAAGGACACGTGAATGTGGTCTTTTCTTGATCTTGAGGGTCGATGGGAATTTGAAAGTAACCCGAGAAACCGTCGAGAAAACAATAGTATTCGTTTCCCGCTAGTCTCTCAAGCATTTGGTCCATAAAAGGTAATGGAAAGTGGTCTTTACGGGTGGCGTCATTTAACTTTCGGTAGTCAATGCATACACGCCATCCCGTAACCAATCGAGTAGGAATTAACTCGTTTTCTTCATTTTCAACAACGGTAAAGCCACCCTTTTTCGGTACACAATGCACGGGGCTCACCCAAGGACTATCCGAGATAGGGTAAATCAATCCGGCATCAAGGAGTTTAAGAACCTCCTTTTTGATCACCTCGTGGATTTTAGGATTGACCCTTCTTTGGTGTTGGACCGCCGGTTTAAAGTCGTCCTCCATTAAAATCTTGTGTGTACAAAATTCCGGGTTAATACCCTTAATGTCGGATAATTTCCAAGCAATGGCTTGCTTGTGTGACTTTAAAACCTTTATGAGAGCGGCTTTCTCCTCATCTTTCAAATCTTTAGCAATTATGACGGGTAATTTGTCGGTACCCTCCAAAAATGCATATTCAAGATGAGGCGGTAAGTCCTTAAGTTCGACCTCGGGTGGTTCATCAATTGAAGATTTTTCGTTTTTAGGTTCAACAACTTTAAGTTCTTGTGGAGGGAGAGGTGGTGATGATGGATCATCATTAAGAAATTCTTCAAGAAGAAGAATGTCTCCCTCCAAATCATAGTAAGAGTCATCAATTTCCGGTGAAATTGGCTCATCTTCAATAGCTAGGAAAGCATCGGTTTCCTTAAGAAGAAAATCACTATCCTCGAAGGGAGTAAGAGTGGGATAAGAGGTAGAAACAATCGGATCCAAAGTTGGAGTGGGATTGCCACTCACGGAAAATCCAATAACTTCTTGAGAATACTCCTCACAAGCAACGTCAATGACGTCGATTCGGTTAACCGATATATCATCATAATTAGAGGAGTATCTCGATGTTTGATCAAGATTGAATGTTACGGCTTTATTGCCAACACGAAGAGTTAATTCTCCCACGTAAACATCAATCAAAGCACGTCCGGTCTTTAAAAAGGATTTCCCGAGAATTAGAGGAACTCGGGGATTGGCATCAAAGTTAACGACTACAAAGTCGGCCAGGAAATGGAACTTTCCCACTTTTATGAATACATCTTCGGCGACACCGATCGGTCGAGAAATTGACCGGTCCGCAATTTCGAGAGTCTTACAAGTATGAGTAAGTACGGGGAGGGAAAGCTTTTTCCACACGGAAAGTGGCATGACGTTAATGCTAGCGCCAAGATCGGCCAAGGCTAAGCATACATCTATTCCGGGAAAATCGCACGGGATGAGAAACTTGCCGGGGTATCCAAGTTTTTCGGGTAACTTTTTGAGGAGAACCGCCAAGCAATGCTCATTCA
Source organism: Tanacetum coccineum (assembly GCA_026074375.1). Classification (NCBI taxonomy): domain Eukaryota; kingdom Viridiplantae; phylum Streptophyta; class Magnoliopsida; order Asterales; family Asteraceae; genus Tanacetum; species Tanacetum coccineum. The sequence goes on from BQNB010139984.1 coordinate 9,296, forward strand.
ACGGAGTTCTTGCTAATTCAAACAATTTTTATTTATTGCTTAACAAACTCTTAATTTTTGAAGCAAATTTGGGCATGAGAATGAGAGCATCCGCGAAGCTAATGTCGAAATGCAAATCTTGAAAGATTTGGAAGAATTTCTCCATTTGGTTGTTAACTTTTTCGCGGAGCTTTTGATCATTAAGTCTAGACGGATATGGAATTGACGGTTTTGGGTTAGGCTTCAGAGCACTAACGGGAGCTTCAACTGGCTCAACAACGGGCTCAGAATTTGGTACTTGAGTTTCAATTTGGACAACCGGAGGTTGGGCGTCTTTGATACTTCCGTTATTAGTAGGAGGTACCGTGTCCTTTGTCACCTCGGTTTCACGTTCCACTATTTTAGGAGAAGAAGAAGTAGTAGGAATCGTGGGTCCCTTATAAGCAACACCACTTCGGGTGGTGATACCTTTCAAATCTTCCCTCGGGTTAGTAATGGTATTACTAGGGAGTGTTCCCGATCCCGAGGATGAAGCGGTATTCATTTTCATGAATTGACCAAACATATTCTTAAGCTCAATATTAGAATTTGTCAATGAGGTCATATTCGTTTGCATGTTTTTCAAAATGCATCATTTCCCTTCATGTAGTTTGTGAACTCAGTAGTAGTTACAACTTGTGGTTGAGGAATCGGGGCTTGATGAACCGGAGCTTGGTAACCCGAGGCTTGATAAGCCGGAGGAGGGTTTTGAACATGACTAGCTCCTTGGAAGACTGGGTTTCTTCCTTGGTTATTCCCCTGATTATTTCCATGATTGTTTCCTTGATTCCTATTTTGGTAGTTTTGATTTTGATTTCTTCGGTTTTGATTCTGATTAAACCTTGGGGGTCCGAGATAATTGTCCGAACGATAGCTAAGGAGATTACGGTTACCTTGAGGTTGGTAAGAATTACCACCTTGATTATAGGCTCCCGCAGCATATACGTTCTGAGTTTGGCCAACGGTGGCTGGACAATCATTATAAGCATGTGGACCACTATAAGTTTCACGGCTAGGAGTAACTGCTTTTACTTGTTGGTTTATTTGAAGCAATTTCATTAATTTTTTGTTAATTTCCGCCATTTCAGCCTTAAGTGCTACAAATTCCGGATCGAAAGAAGAAGTGACAGAACTAGATGACTCACTCCTTTGAGTGAAAGTATCCCAATCATTGTGGTGAGCGGTCATATTTTTGATTAGATCATAACACTCTTCGGGTTGCCTTTTCATAAAAGTCCCGCCGGCAGCAGCATTGATGGTATCACGATGTCTTAAAGTTAACCCATTATAGAAAGCATCTATTTGAGTGATGGGTAACATGTTGTGATTAGGATAATGATCAATCAAAATCTTATAACGTTCACATGCTTCGAATAATGACTCATCGGGACGTTTACGGAAATTGGTGATTTCATTTCTTAACTTCGTCACCATAGAGGGTGGAAAGTATTTTTCGAGAAACATTTTAGCCATTTGTTCAAAGGTGGTGATAGAATTCCTTGGCAAATGATCAAACCAAGCGGTGGCATGATAGACGAATGGCGTCATCGGTGACCCCATTCACTTTGATACTTTGGGTGACATGCAAAAATTTGTCAAGATGCTTGTTCGCATCGTCACCCGGTAGTCCGTGAAATTGGCAAGAATTTTGAACTTGTTGAATCATGTCATTCTTGAGTCTAAAATTGGTTGCCTGAATGTTTATTGGGGCGATCGGTCCGACTCGACCATTCAAAGTTGGCTGGCACAGCTCCTCCATCGTTCGGAGGTCGGGAACTGGTAAACCATCTCCTCCCGCAGGAGGTGGTCCGTCATTACCGGCTCTGTTAGCGGCCATGTTAAATTCTTCAAAATCGTTCAAAGGAGTAGGATCAACGCGAGTTCTTCTTCGAATTGTACGTTCGGGATCTTCGAGAGGTGGAAAAAGATTCCTTGTAGATGATTGAGTGCTCATGCACTAAAAAGAAATATAAAAAGAGAAATTATACTAATTAATTTTATTTTTTTTGGTTTTTCAACAATTGATTCACAATTTATTTTAATAGAAAAAATGAGACCGAATAACTTAAACCAATAATCAATTTGCTTCACGGTAGCTCTCTAAAAGAAAAACGCACAAAGGAGCGGAGGAGCGGGAAAGGGCGAAGCTATTAAAAACCTTCTCCTTTAGGGTCGTAGTTCCTCGGAACAACCCTCCTTATACCCCTCTTTTAGTTTGTTAATCAATTAAAGGTGAGCCGTACTTCACAAGTGACACAAAGACAAGTTTTGAATCTTTTGTTTGGGAACTTATTATGATAATGCTAAAGTTGAGAGCATTATATTGATGATGATTTTTATTATTTATTAAGGACAATGTTTTTATTTTTTTGATTTTTTTTATCTTAAATAAAAAGAAATGAAAAATATTTTTGTATTTTTATATTTTTAATAAAGAAAAAAACTTCACAAGGAAGGCCCTTCAAATCACTAATTGTCAAACGTTGAAACGACAATCGTATACACTCCTCCCCGGCAGCGGCGCCAAAAATTGATTCGTTGATACAATAGTATAAATATAATACTAGGTAAACCTTCAACAAATCATCCTTAACCAAGGCAACAAATCAAAAAATTCACAAATACAATATATATATCCGGAAGTATCGATTTTTGGCTTTAAAATCAATAAAGTTCAAAATCGGACCCGTGTCGTTTTTCCGTACGAGGAATGTAATGGAAAATCGAGAGTCGGTTTGATATTTGATGTTTGAATAACAAAGATTTTGATTGGATTTTCTAATTCTACGGGAAAAACAAGTAAGGCAAACTAAAAACGAAAGTAATTAAAGCTAAATCACTAAAACGATAACGGGAATCCAAAAAAAAAACATGACTTAAAACCTAAATTATCAAAATTTAATCATAAAATAATATTTTTTTTTACTTTTTATAAACCCTAAATGACTGAAATGCAAGAACAAATAAAAGAAACCCTAAAACGTAAGCAATTAGGTTGAGAAAACAAAGAAAAACGATAACGGGACCAAATCTCGTTGTTTAAAAAACTAAATTTTACAAATTTATCCCTACGAAAGCAAAATTAATTTTTAACAATCCTAAATGATAAAAGAAAATTTAAAAAAAAAGAATTATACTTTTTTGACTTTT
>BQNB010139985.1:0-17477 GCA_026074375.1 Tanacetum coccineum
TGGGGAGATCCAGGGTAGAATTGCCTCCTTCTTTCAGTCAGATTTCACTCTACTTGTTCGAAAGTTCCTTAAGAGTGGTGACTTTAATCGGGCCTTTGCGGGTGTGTTGAATACGACAATTAGTGTTGGAGTCGAGTGTGGGTTGCATATGGATCGTACCGATGAAGAGTTCAGGGAGTTATCTCAGAGAGTTTTTGGTTTCATTCCCGATGCCAAGGAGAAGTTTGATAGAGTCGTTGCTGCTTTTCCTAACACTACTTTCCCTTTCTTGGACAAGGTATCTCAAAATTCTCAGAGCTCTTTGAAAGGCATCGCTCGACTTGAGCCTGACAAGGTGACGCCTTCCCACCAGACCTCCTCTGTTACGGCGTCTTTAAGAGCTAACACCTATGTTCGACACTCTACTTCATCATCCGGGACTTTTGGTTATACTAGCACTCTAGAGCATTTGAAGAAAAAGAAGAAGCCCGTTGAAAAAGGAGGTCCTTCAGCTGTTTAGGCCAGCCTTGGATTGTAGTTATTTTTATTTTGTTTATGTAACTAGCCTTGTGTTTCAGGCTTTAAGTGCTTTCTAAGCAACTTTGTCTTTTGGATGTGATTGTAACCTTATTAACTTTCTATCTTGGTGGTTACTAGTGCTTTTCATGTTATTCATCCCCTAAATGTATGTTTATTTATTCTGTGATATGTTGTAACACACTTTGTCATTTGCCAAACAGATGCTTAGACTTATACACGCCTTTCCACTAGGTTTGGCCTATTGAACCAATATGGTCCAGCTCTACCAGAACAGCTTCTAAGTTGTGGCCCGCGTGCTAGGACTTGAGGCAAACCTACCTTAGCAGTTTCTGGGTTAAACTAGACAATATTTGTATTTGTTAAAGTTTTAACATACCCATATGCTTGTGATAATGTTTAAACTTAAATCAATATGCTTGTGTCACCCTTTCCTACTGGTACGGTTTGTGCTCGTATACATTTTGATGCAACATTCGAATTTAATATTATCATGTTGCTTTCTCCATTCGATGTAGCTATTCACCGGAGAGTACTTATTATGCGCGAAAGGGAGAAGTGTTTGTTCCCCTCTCTTCTGCTGCAGAGTCAATTAGCAGAGGTTTTAGCCTCTAACCACCAATGGCTCAGTTTCACCATGGGGAAGAATTAGTAGGAGTCACCCTATTTGCACGGAGGTAGCAAGCCATCCGTCGTTGTATAGTCATGTTATGATATAAAAAATTTAAACATATAGACTTAAGAGAAAATATGAGAAAATTTTGTTTCATTCATATCATAGTAGAAGAAACAATACATCAATAATATCTAAAGTCACCTCCAGAGCAAGTCTATACTTTGAAAATTGCTTCTCCGGTAGGGATACATAGTAAAAATAAAGGCACTCTGGTGCTTTACATGTAGCACCTTCAGAGGTTATAAGCATGCTAGGTCCTGGGTATCTCTTCCCCCTCCATGTTACTTAGCTTATAAGCTCCACTTTGGAATGCTTGGATAACTTTGTAACGTCCTTCCCAAGTAGGTCCTAGCTTGCCTGTGTTAGCAGCCTTTGATGCTTCATTTTTTCTAAGTACAAACCCTCCCACTTTGAACTGCACATGTCGCACCTTTTTGTTGTAATACTTCTCGACTTGTTGCTTGTACCTGGCCTCCCTTATAGCTGTTATTTATCTTCGTTCTTTCAGCAGGTCTAAGTTTAGGCGAAGCTCCTGATCATTAGTTTTTTCATTCAAATTAGTTGTTCGGTGTGTTGGCATGCCAATCTCTACGAGGATGACGGCTTCGGTACCATAGGTTATGCTGAAAGGTGTTTCACCATTGTTGGTCTTCTTAATTCCTCTCAAGAGGCTTTTGTTTGCCCTTTCCACTGCTCTATTCCCTTGGGGGTGATAAACCGAAGTAAAGATTAACTGGATCTTGAGATTTTCCGCCCACTTCTTGAAAAGATCATTCACAAATTGAGTTCTATTGTTTGTGATGATTGTAGCTGGGATCCCAAATATGCATACAATACTATCCCAAGTGAAGTTCACCACCTTCTTACCAGTAATGGTAGCTAATGGCTTCGCCTCCATCCATTTGGTAAAGTAGTCGGTTGCCACGATTAGATACTTTACCCTTCCTAGACCCTCCAGGATAGGTTCCACTATGTCCATACCCCACTTCATAAATGGCCATGCTGATGTTACTGAGATCATGTCTGCCTTAGGGAGTCTGGGTACAGATGCATGTGCCTGGCAGTCATCACATGCTCTGATCAGTTCCCTAGCATCTCTATGCATAAAGGGCCAGTAGTATCCCAGATTCATGGCCTTAGCCACAACTTGTCTAGGCTCGTCATGCATTCCGCATGAGCCCATATGTACTTCTCTAATAACGTAATTGGCTTGCAAGGGACCCACGCACCTCATCAATGGGATCAAGTAAGACTTCCTATACAGGACTCCATCTTTCATTGTATAATTTCTAATTTTTTCCATCAGAGTTCTAACGTCAACAGGGTCTTTTGGCAGGATTCCATTCTCTAGATAGTTTTGGATCGGAGTCATCCAAGTGGAGCCTTCTTCTTCAACCACCATATTAACTTCTTGCGCTTCGACAGAGCGCTCGATCAGCACCTCCACTAGTACTTCTTTAGATAAGTGATCGAATTGAACCGCTGCCAGCTTTTTATTAGCTTAGCTAGTCTCTTTTAACTATCTCTCTCTGCTCCTAGCTCTACAGCTCTAGCTTAGCTGTCTCTACTCTAGCTCTGCTCTCTCTGACTGACTCTCTGTACTTGCTTCTTCGTCTCTCTTAGCTGGGATGTGGTTTATTCTCTCTTGACTACTCTAAGCTCTCTCTTCTCTCTAGCTAAGCTGCTCTCTCTGCTGTCTAAGTTACTTCTGGCTACTCTCTCATCTCTTTGAGCTCTCTGAGCTACTCTGAATTCTACTGCAGCACTCAGCTATGGCACTCTCTAGCTGACTCTCTGGGAAAGTTAGCTCTGTTAACTCTTCTCTCTAGCTCTCATTAGCTGGTTAGCTGAAGGAAACTGTGGTCTCTCCTAGCTCTCTGGGATATTACTCTTCTAGTCATCCAGCAGGTCTAAGTTTAGATGAAGCACCTAATCAATAAAGTTTTTTCATTCCACACTAGACGTTCTTGTATGTTGGCATGCCGATCTCTCGGGGATGACAACATCGTACCAATAGGTTAAGCTGAAGGGTGTTTCACCATTGCTGGTCTTCTTCATTGTTCGATGTGCCCACAACACATTTGGCACCTCCTTGGCCCAAGCTGATCCTCCCTTCTCCAGTCTGGTCTTAATTCCTCTCAAGAGGCTTTTGTTTGCTCTTTCCACTGCTCCATTTCCCTGGGGGTGGTAAACTGAAGTAGAGATCAATTGAATCTTGAGCTTCTCCGTCCACTTCTTGAAAGGATCATTCACAAACTGAGTTTCGTTATCTGGTGATTAATGTAGCATGGGATCCCAAACCTGCATAAAATATTATCGTAAGTGAAGATCACACCACCTGTTTTACCGAGTTAATGGTAGCTAGTCGGCTTTCGCCTTCCAACTATTTGGTAAAGAAGACCGATTTCCACGAATAGATACTTTAACCCTTCTTGGGCCCTCCAGGAGAGGTCCCACTATGTCTATACCTCACTTCATAAATGGCCATGCTGATGTTACTGAGATCATGTCTGCCTTAGGGAGTCTGGGTACAGATACATGTGCTTGGCAGTCATTACATGATTTGATCAGCTCACTGGCGTCTCTGTGCATAGAGGGCCAGTAGTACCCCAGATTCATGGCCTTAGCCACTACCTGTCTAGGCCTGTCGTGCATCCCGCATAAGCCCATATGTACCTCTCTAATAACGTAATTGGCCTACAGAGAACCTACACACCTCATCAATAGAACTAAGTAAGACTTCCTATACAAAACTCCATCTTCCATCGTATAGTTCCTAATCTTTTCCATCAGAGTTCTAGCATCGACAAGGTCTTCTGGTAGCTTTCTCTTCTCTATGTAGTTTCGGATCGGGGTTATCCAGCTCGGGCCTTCCTCTTCGACCACCATGTTAACTTCTTGTGCTTCGACGGAGCGTTCATTCAACACCTCTACTAGTACTTCTTTGGACAAGTGGTCAAACTGAACCGCTGCCAACTTGCTAAGAGCATCGACCTTCCTATTCTCTGCTCTAGGGATATGAGTTATTCGAAACCTATTGAATGCACCAGCTAGTTCCAAGACATTTTCTCGGTATTTTATCATTCTTTCACTCTTAGCTTCATATGACCCTTCTACCTGACTAGCCACTAGCTTGGAGTCCACAAAGGCATGAATGTCTTTCACCCGCATCTCCTTGGCTATCCGTAGCCCAGCTAGTAGAGCTTCATACTCAGCATCGTTGTTAGAGTTAGAGAAATTCAAGCGAAGTGCGTAAGAGTATTCCACATCATCTGGAGCTATCAGGATAAGGCCATCTTCGGATCCTTCATTGTTTGAAGCTCCATCGGTATATAGTCTCCACGCCCTCGGGCCAGGAGTAAGATCTTCCCTTGCATTTGAAGATTCTGGGATGTCTTCCACCCTTGGGTTGTTAGCCACCTCTGGTGTAGCATTTATCTCTGTTGGAGTGTCTGCTAAAAAGTCTGCTAAGACCTGACCCTTTACTGCTACCCTTGGTACATACGTTATGCCATAAGCCCCTAATTCAACAGCCCACTTTGCTAACCTCCCCGACGCTCCCGAGTTGTTCAGCACTTGCCCGATTGGGCTATCAGTTATGACCTTGATCGGGTGAGCTTGGAAATACCTCCTTAATCGTCTGGCCGCGTGGACTAGGGCCAGAGCGAGTTTCTCCATCGGAGCATAGTTTGTTTCTGCCCCTTGCAAAGATCGACTAACATAGTGTATAGGCATTTTCTTCCCATCCCTTTCCGTGAGGAGCACCGTACTAACCGCCTCATTCGCTGCGGCCAAGTACATCATCAGGATCTCACCTTTCTTGGGGGTAGTAAGAGTTGGAAACTCAAATACCAATTTCTTCATCTCCAGGAATGCTGCCTCAGCGGCCTCTGTCCATCTAAAATCTTTCTTGCTAGTACATTTTTTCAACGTATCTAAAAAAGGTAGGGATCATTCGGTTGACTTAGACAAAAAAACGATTGAGGGCTTCCAGCTTCCCACTTAGAGACTGCATTTGCTTGAGGGTCTTTGGTGATGGCATGTCCACGACAACCTTTACTTTTTCAAGGTTGGCCCTAAGTAACTATATAGCCTAAGAACTTTCCCTCCTCCATACCGAACGAACATTTCTTCGGGTTGAGCTTCATGTTTATCCTTCGGAGGGTGGAGAAGGTTTGTTTGATATCTTTTATGTTAGCTTGTTCAGTCCTACTCTTAATTACCATATCGTCCATGTACGCTTCTAGGTTTACCCTTATCTGCTCCTTGAAGGCAGAGTCGACCAGCCTCTGATATGTCGCCTCTGTATTCTTGAGACCGAAAGGCATCTTCATGTAATAGAAGACTCCCTCTTCCGTATGGAAAGCCGTCTTCTCTTCGTCCTTCTGTGTCATCTGTATTTGATGGTATCCCTTATAAGCATCTAAGAAACACTTATATTGAAATCCCGTCAGCGACTCAATCTTCCAATCGATCTCTAGCAAAGGGTATAGATCCTTTGGGCATGCCTTATTCAGATCTTTAAAGTCGATGCACATTCTCCACCTTCCATTAACCTTTTTGACTAGCACTGGATTGGCAACCCATGTGGGATATCGCACTCGCCTTACGATATCGGCCTTGAGCCATTCGTTAACTTCATCAGTCACCACCTTCCTCCTGTCTGGGTCAAGACTACTTTTCTTCTGTACCTTTGGTTCAATATAAGGGTAGGTGTCTAGGCTATGCTCCGTTATAACCCTAGGGATACCTGTCATGTCCGTTGGAGTCCATGCGAAGATGTCAAACATTCCGTTCGGTGCTGTGTGTATTATGCATGACCAGTACTTGCGTTCAGGACATGCCCTCCGATAATAACGAGTTGCTCCCGGTTTGATATCATTATAACCACTATCTTTTCCTCTTTTACTAGACTTGGGTGGCTTCTTCCCCTTGTCAAGTTTTCGCCTTTCTTCCATATCATCTAATTGCATTGGTTCCTTTCCTAGCCTCCGGGAACGAGTCTCCACCGGAGCCAATGAAACTCTAGGATTAGCTACTTCTGAGCTTATTTGCATCGGAGTAGGGTCTGTTACACGTGCATGCCGACTTAGGGCTTGAGCTTCCTCAATTTGTCTGCACTCTTTTAGAGTCTCTCTAGTGGTGGCTATAGTGGATATCCCGTTTGAATTTGGAAACTTTATCATTGAGTGGATAGTGGAGGCTACAGCTCCTAAGCTCCTCATCCCTGTCCTACCTAGTAGAGCATTATACGGGGATGGACTTTTGACAACCGCAAATTCCATTATGACTGTTCGGGTTTTCCCACACTCTCCCATAGTGACTTCCAGATCGATAACCCCCAAGGGGTAACTGACTTCTCCTGAAAACCCCACCAGTGGTATTCGAGATTCTTTCAGCCTCGACCTCGTCCGATAGCTAAGATTTCTAAAAAATGCTCGTATATAACCTCTGAAGAGCTACCACCATCAACATGTATCCTTCTGACCCTAAAGCCTTCAATCAAGGCATCAACTACCACTGGGCAATCCATTATTTGATATCGAGGCACTGATGGGAATGCTATCGCGTTATCCATCCAGTGCTCGACCCTCTCGTAGGGCCTCTTCCGGTACCCTTAGGATCTCACCATGTTGATAACCTTTTATTTTCCTTTGGCTGAGCCATTGCTCTTCTGGCCGCCTTGCCTGATGTCTTTCACCAGATGAGCCAATCTTCCTGTGGCCAATGCCTCTCCAATCTGTTTCTTAACGTGATAGCAGTCATTCGTGTTATGACCCCGATCTTGGTGGTAGTCACATAACTTGTTCATGTTTTGCTTCTCCGGAGTCCTTACCATCAGAGGCGGTGGAGGGAAGTTCACATTATCCATAGCGAGGATCTCCTTCGGAGTTTTTGTCAAAGGTGTGAAGCCTTCTCTTTTAGCATAAGGAGCACAGGTCCCCATGTTTCTTCCTTCCCCCCTTACTTCTGTTTCTAGAGCCATTTTGGTGTTCCAACCACTGGCCTTGCCACACTTTTCTCCCACGAGGAGATCGGATAGGCTCAGTTGTGGTCCTGCAGCCGCCACTCCTCTAATAAAGGCCCGGACTCTCTCCCACATCTCGTCAACCGTTTTTGGGATTTTATCATTGAGCTTTTTGGACAGCTCTGGGTGACCATGCCCATGCATGAACGCTGATATCCTTAGTACCGGAGGCACCCCTTTGATATGTGCACTCTCTGCCTTGAAACGGTCCATGAATGCTTGCAACCCTTCATTTGGCTTTCGCTTGATGCCGTGTATCTCCGTTGGATCTTTGTCGTACCTTTTCTGCTGCGAGAATTCTTCTAAGAACTTGCTACTCAGCTCTTCAAACCCATCTACACTCTTTGGGTCTAGGCTATCAAACCAGTTCCTCGCCGAGCCACTCAGGGTCTGACGGAACATCTTAACACCATACTGGCAATAGGCCACATCCTCATGTCAGCTGCGGCAGAGAAGATGCTTAGGTGATCTTCCGGATCTTTGTTTCCTTCATACACCCGGACGTTTGGTGGTAGTTTAGCCCGCCGATGGTATCTGAAGCGAGTGATCCTAGAGGTGAAAGGCATTGGCTTGGGTCGTCTATAGGGCATGCTCAAGTCCTCTGAACCACTGTCAGACACGGTGTCATACCCCGAATCTGAACTTGACTTCCCTCGAGAGGCCCTCGCTGATTGAGGCTTCGTCTTAACACTACAGTCTTTCAACTTCCATTCTTTCACGGATCCAAGTGCTCCATTACTAATTCAGGGATAAAACAGACATTTAAGTATCTGTGACTGTTAATAATTTATTCATAATTTTGAGGATCTTTTACAGTAACATGTCTATCGCTGCTCATCATTCTACGAAATTTGAATGAAGATATTTCCTGATCTTGTCAGTTTGTTGCTCGTATAAAACTGTAACACAAGACCCCTAATAAGGTTCTTGTTATGGGGTGAACAATATAAACCCAAATACCTTTATACGTATTGCTAGCCATCGCTGGTCTAATGGTACGTGTTGGGTTCATTGATCTTCCCGATATTGGCCTAAATATTCATTTACAAGTTATACATGTAAACTGCTAGAGCAATATTTATTTACCAAAAGATACAATTATTTGTCAAAGCTTTACCCTGCTAAGATGGAATTAATGCATACTACTGATCCTACTGCTAACTCTCCTACCTGTAACATATTCATATTTTTAATAGGTATGTCAGTGTTCGAGCAAATTTCCGTAGATGCTCTTCAGCCCTGATCCTTAGCAGCTCCGCTGCTACTCCTTCGTCTCTTAGGCTGAAATAAGAAAGAACACCGTTAGCTCGCCCCGGGTTTTGAATCCGAGACCAAGCTCCGGCGTGAGAGTAAGTGTATGCTTGGTATAAGTTTTAGTGAGAGAAAACTAGAGAGAGAGTAAAGAGAAGTGTGTGTGTAAAACTTAACCTCTTCATGTGTGTGAATAGTTCTTTATATACTACCTGGGCTTAGCTCCAAGACACAAGTATTGTGGAAGCTAAGTTGTCTTCTAGAGGCAGCACGTCAGTCGCTAGCATGTATCAGACTTTGTCTTGTATGTCCAGGTTGTCTTCTAGGGGCAGCGTGTAAGTCGCTGGCATGCATCAGACTTTGTCCTCGGGGTCAAAGTTGTCTTCGTGCTCAAGTACTTGTTGTGGGCCAGACGTCTGTGATATTCGTACATCGTACGTCAGTCGTCAGTGTACTAGCTCTGATGGGGACAATGCTGCTCCTTGCCTCCCGAGGGGGCTAGCTGTTCTTGACTGGCTGGTCCTTGCCTCCTGAGGGGACTAGCTGCTCCTGACCTGCTGGTCCTTGCCTCCTGAGGGGACTAGCTATTCTTGACTGGCTGGTCTTTGCCTCCTGAGGGGACTAGCTGCTCCTGACCTGCTGGTCCTTGCCTCCTGAGGGGACTAGCTATTCTTGACTGACTGGTCCTTGCCTCCTGAGGGGACTAGCTATTCTTGACTGACTGGTCCTTGCCTCCTGAGGGGACTAGCTATTAACTTACCTCCTAGGAAGCTACTACTCTTTAGTTATTACCTCTGGACCTAAGGTGGCCTTCGTCACCCCAGCTATTCCAGTGGACCGTTCTAACATGGAGTAGTTTACCTTAGGAAAATTAGGAGTTAATAGTGATTGTCTCCTCCTAAGCATCCGGAGGAGACCATACCTCATCATGTCCCCCCAGTCTAGTATTAACGTGTTTTAAGTAGTTGGTGCTAGACTTAAAAAAGAAAAGACTTGTCCAATCAACCAAGCTACCCCGTCGTAGGGTGTGTCGAAAAATAAAATAAAATAATAACAACTTTTTTTTCGACATCCATTAGAATCGAAATCTCTCAACGATCATCGTAGTGTGCTTAGGTTTTGCTTACTTATTCCGAAACAAAAATTCAAATAAAACCTACATCTTATGTTTGAGGTTTGAAGAAGACCAATTTTCCATCTTTTTTTTCATGCATACGTGATTTTTTCATTATATTAAAAGGCTTAAATTTTAATTTCAAAGGTCAAACAAGAAGGTTTCTATTTGGTAGGTTCAAAATACAAAGGGTTCAAATATTAATAAGGTTTAAAAAGAAAGATTCAACTTAAATTTTAATATCTTTCAACTTTTTTTCAACATTAGTCCTTCATACCAAAGGTTTTCAACGTTAGTCCTTTCTTAACAAAGTGTTGCATCGTTAGTCCTTATTTGTACAAACTTTAACGATAGCGAATCATGTGACAACAAAGAACCCTTAATGACTTAATACATTTCATTGTTGTCCTTCGATAACTCATTAAACAAACAAAGTACTTTCATAACAACACCAATTCACAAAATCAAAACTACAACAACAAATCACTTTACCTACTTAAGATCCTATAAATTATTTTCACTTCACATCCGGTTAAAATGGAAACGACAGATACTTTATCTTCGTGTTCGAATTCTAAAGAACAACAAATGCAACAAATACAAGATAAAGCAAAAAAGAGTTGCATCGTATCTTTTCGACTACTTCATTCACACCTCAAGCTTCTTTCAAACAACGACTTAAAAAGAACTCGAACCGAGCGTGGATTCAAACAAGCATTTGCCAAACTCTTTCTTCAAGAGATGAGACCTTTTACAAGCAAATGTTTCTAAAACATGGTATCAACTAGAAATAGCATACTTGACAAAGAAGACTTTCAAGGTAGATTGGAATCCATGGCTGCTTTAAAGTACTCGAGGAACATAGTTTCAGAAGGTCATCAGTCACGGCTTTCCTTTGGATGTGAAGATGGTCTAATGACACGCAAGTACTTTTAGAATACACTCGAACGAGGTTTCAACAATTCCATGACAACATGATCCAACACATGAAATTGTTAGAAAGGTCAATTGATGAAGAGCGCTACATAAAAGGAGTATGACAGTTGGGTGATGAAAATTAGATGCAGACAATAGAGGAAAGGTTGATAGGAATAATTGCATTGTTGCTTGTTGGTGGTCATAGAGAGCAATGGGATATAATTGGAAAGCATGATACCAAGCAACAGTTTAAGGATGATGCAGATGCTGATGATGCAGATATCAAACTCGTATATGACGAAGAGCCAATGGTTGAGGTACAATTGACTGTTGAATGTAATGTCCTTGCTACAGAACAACAACATATTGAGCAACTTGAATTCATTTATGAAGGAGGGATTGACCAATGTCATGCAAACGTCCTGGATTTGGATAAATTAACTGTATAACAAGAAAAATTTACTCTCAATTAAAATCTCTCAAATATAAAATTTTTGTCTTAAAAAGTAACGTTGCCATGTTTTATAAAGCCGATTTTTTTAATATAGATTGCTATTGGTATTAATCTTGAATCTACAATTGCAAAACAATGTTTTAAAATTAGGGCAACATGGTCAATTTTTAAAAGAAAAAAGTAATGAAGCCAAAGTTAAACATGACATAGATGTAATTGAAACAATAAACATTGTTAGCCGTAGCATTATATATTCTCGAGCCTTGTATAGGAAAACGTAGTTTACGAGAATTCATTTAAGCTAATTGGGCCTAAGTGTTGAGCTTTAAGCCCATTGGTATTAGGTTCGGCCTAAAAGAAGGTCCAAATGACCTAACAAGGGTCCAAGTTACTTTGTAGTATAAATACAATTATACAACCCTCTTAGCATGTTAGGAGGGTTCCTTCTCATTTTCTATAGTAGAAGTCACCATTTTTCTTCTTTTATTCTCTCTCTAAACTCACTTTTCTCTCTAAGATTTTTCTATTTTCGTGTGTATTTGATGTGATATGATAGCCTAACATGTGGTGTCAAGAGCCAAGGAGTGCTTAGTGATTGTTTTTGCTTATTCAAACAACTTATTTAAAGCTTTTGAGTCATTTTTTTGTTTTTTTTTCAAACTGAACGCTACACCTTTTTTTCATCTTTTTCGTATAGTTTTTCGCCTAAAACTTGTTGTTTTCGATGATCAAGATGTACTTTTTTAGTTGTGTGATTATTAGAAGCTTATTGAGGCATCAAAACACCTTTTTGGGGTCAAAAATTCTGGGCTTATTTTTGAGTTTTAGCGAAATATGCATTTTTTAAGGATAGTGAAATGTGCACTTTTGATGTTTAGCGAAATGTGCAACTATTCTTGGTAGTGAAATGTATAAGTTAAGGTGATAGAGATTTTTGTAGGTATATTCCATGGCGATTTGTTACAATTACTAGGAAAACAATACTATGAACATCATCGCATTTGGTAGAGAAATGTATTAAGTCGATTTTGTGTTATGTGCGGTAAATCTCTACCATAGCGATTTGTGCAACATTGGTAGCGATTTGTGTAAAGTTTCATAGCGAAACGTGTAACTAAACTGGTAGCGAAGTACAACTACCGTAGCGAAATGTGTAACTAAACAGGTAGCGAAATGTGCAACTACCGTAGCAAAATATGTAACTACCATAGGGAAATGTGCAATTGGCGAAATGTAACACAGATTATCGAATTTCTTTACCGAATTCCTTTTTCTATAGTAGTATCGAAAATCAAATTCGGTTAACAAATCCAAGCCAATTTCGGTTAAATCAATCAAGCCAATTTCGGTACAAGGCATTTTTTCGATAAACAAAAATTAGACTTCAATCACAACAATTCGTATTTCACGGTTTTTCTTGATTTAGTAAAATCCTGAAAAATACTCATTTCTTTTCTCGGTTTAATTATAGAATTGTAAAATCCCGTGTACTTGAATTTCATCTCATAATCACTATTCACTAAAACGATCCTTGCATATCATTTCATGTCAATTTTGCAATGTCAATTCAACAAGACATCAATGCTATTAAAGAACAACGACTTGCAAACACACATGATCCTTTACATTAATGGCAAACACTCAGACACCGTTTCACCCAAATCATTTCATCACTCATAACCTACTTACACCTCACAACCCAAACAACAACTTTTGTCTACATCCTCAATCTACACGAACGACATGCAACTACTAATGCAACAATCCTGAAGATATCTCAGATCCTACAACTGCAATAGACATGTCACTTGTACTCATGGCCAATGCATTTAAGCTAAACAAGACCACACCAACAAACAACAACTAAATAATTTCATCTAACCCACGCAACATGCAATTTGCATAATCGGGTATGAATATGGGTCAAGACAGACAGATGCAGATGGTTGGAGGTAATGGTGGGAATCAATTTAGAAGTATGCAGGGCATAATGTTAGGAATCAGAATGGGTATAATGCAGTGCATAATGTCGGGAATCATGTTGATCTAAATGCAGTTCAGAATCCGAATGGTCAGAATGTTGGAAATCATAATGGGCTAGTGTTGATCTAGGGAGTGTAGAATCTAATGGAAGGAATGTTGCTAGCTAGCATAGGATGAGGGTAATGGTATGGAACAATGAAATCAGATATCGGTGTTTAAGCAAACTGGTCAAGGAGTGGATCATTATGTTAGAGAACTACATAGTCAGCCAAGGAAAAAGGGATGCTGATTTATTCAGACACAAACTATAGATTGGCCTCAAAAAGGAAGAAGCGTTATCCAACTCCAATTCTGAGTATTTGATTTTCATGGTGGCGTAGGTGGCCTATAAGGTGATTGAGGAAAGTAACTGCAAATACACTTTAAGGTAAATCTTCCAGCTAAGCATCGACATCGGGTACTCATACTGACAGCGCTCCCGTCTATGATTCAAATATATCAGATGAGGTACACCATTCTAAAAATCATTATGATAATGATATATTCAATATGTTTACTAAGGAAGAGCAGTATATTGAGTTACTCAAACACCATTCTCTGAACCAGCACCAAGTTCAAAATTTTGACAGTAATGTTTCTTTTATGTTTCTAGTATGGAACAAAGTAGGGGAACAATAGAACAAAATACTTCAACTGTTGAGGAAACACGTGCTTATTTTGAATCATTATATAATAATTTAGCCATTGAAGTTGAGAAAGTCAACACGGTCAATCGCAAAATGAAAGAAACAAATATTGATTTGACCACTGAGCTTGCTGGATATAAAAATCAAGAAAAGTGTTTTGAAATTCATCAAGAAAAATATTCACAACTTGAAAAGGTGTTATCAAAAGTCTGTTTATCAAGAGCAATGTCTTACTAAAAAGATAAATGCACTTCACTTAAGTCTTGTTAAAACGATAACGACTTTGAATCAGGAAATTGCAAACTTAAATAACCAGCCTTTCAAAGAATAACTTAAACTGTTTCTTATCTTCAAAAGGATATAAGAAAACGTTGATTACTTCATCGATTTCAAAATATGACAAGAAAAGCTTCTTGATAAACAATTCATCTTGAGAATAGATAAGAAATTAGATAACATTTTGGTTTAAAACGGGTCAATCGATTCAAACGATGCACATGTTTTCACCTAAGCCAGACTCGTTTTACCACACCGAACAGAAAATGGCTTTGGGTTATCAAAATCCTTTTTATCTCATGCAAGCTCAACAAAAAACAATAGAGTTTTTATAATGGCAAAGTATTATTAGAAAAAGCATTATCCTCCTGTTGTGTATGATTCGATGAGTCACTGCATCTTGTCATGTGAGTCGCTTAAAATAAACAATTGAAAATAAGTAAATCAGCAAAGTATGCAAAGGATTAATCAACTTTCAGAGGTTTTTGTTTCTCAAAAGGCCAAGTCAAGCTGTGAGATTGATTTTTAAATACTTCCAAAACGGCTTGTGTTTCAAAATCAATTTTAATACCCGAATTCGATCAAATATGTCGAAATCGGTCTAAATCTATCGAAAATGGCCGAAAGCAGTCGAAATCGATCGAAAATGGTCAAAAACGCATGAAAATGTTCGAAATTGGTCAAAATCGGCGGAAATCGGTGAAAATTGGTCGAAAACGAAAGAAAACGGTCGAAAACGGGCGAAATAAGTCGAAATCGATCAAATCTGTCAAAATCGTCGAAATCAGTCAAAACAGTCGAAATGGTAAAAAGTAAACTGCACTTCAGAGGATACATTGCAGCAAGCATCCACATCTGGAACTCAGTCTGACAATGCTCCCATCTATGACTCAGATGGATCAACCGAGGTACCCAAAGATGAAAATTGTTACGATCATGATACATTTAATATGCTTACTCACAAAGTGTAGTATACTGATCTCCAAACTGAGCTTGATCGTACGAAAGAAAAACTTGAAAATTGCATTATTAAAAAAGAAAAAGAATATGCTGTTCTTTGGAATAATTGGTACACAAAATATGAAGAATGCAAATATGACAAGATTTCGTATGATAAAGCTTATAATGACATGCAACAAAAGATCGAACGGTTGCAAGCTCAGTTGGGAGATCTTAAAGGTAAGAGTAGTGATACTCAATGTGCATTAAATACCCTTGATCCGTTATCTCAGAAACTTAAAGATGAGAACGTATCACTAGAATTTCAGGTTCAGAATTATGCAAAAGAGAATGAACATCTTAAGACCACATACAAGAACCTGTTTGACTCTATCAAAGTGACGCATGCTCAGACCAATTCAATAATTGACTCTTTGCAAAGACAATTGTATGACACCATCTATGAAAATGCTAAGCTAAGAGCCCAGTTATTTGATAAGGTTTCTAAACCAAAAGGCACCACAAAAGGTATGAGAACGAATACTATGTTTACAAAGCAATCAATCTTGGGGAAACCACCTTTTTCTTCTTCTTCTGGATCAAAACTCTATTCTGTCACTCCCTTTCCAAAATCCTCGGTTCTCCCCAAAGTTGATAAGACGAATGCTTTGTCTAAACCAGTCACTTCAAACTCGGCACCTTCCACACGAGAATCAAAAGTTGTGCAAACTATTAATGTGATTGCCCCTAGAATCTTTAGGACTAATCCTTCTAAGACCTATAGGGTAGATAATGTTGTTCCTAACAAACCCATTAAAATAAACGTTAGGATAAAACCAATCATTGTTTCACAACCAAATGTCATTCATAAGCAACAAGCTAATTCTGACTCAAACGGTTTTTCTACTACCAGAGTAAACAATACTGCTAAGACTAGAAGATCACATCCTAGGAGTAGTTTTAATACTGATAGGGTTCCATCTAAGTCTAAGAGTAGTTGCCTCTCGAATAACGTCGAGAAAATAGAAGAAAACCAAAGGAACTCCCAAATTCCTAAGAATCAGAAGTACATGTCATCTGAATGTAATAACATTACGCTTGCCATTCGAAATGCTAAATCCGAAATTGTTTGTGTTATGTGTAAGAAATGTTTAGTTACTGCCAGTCATGATGTCTGTGTGCTTAATTATGTGAATGACATGATTTCCCGTGCTGATAACCAAAGTGCCAATGTCTCAAAACGTGAGAATCAAAAGAAACATAAGGCAAATGTCAAGAAATCGAAGGAGTTAGGGTCAAAAGGAAGTCTTGCTTCATCTAGGCCTAGTAAACCTAGAACTTGTCTTAGGTGGATTTCAACTGGAAGAATTTTTGCCATGTGTGAAAAAGTAACTGCATCCAGTAACACCGAGAATAAGTCTGATAAATCTTTGTGTGACAATGCAAACACTTCTAATCCCTCGGAACCTTCAAGCAAAGGGTTTTCGAATTCCACTTCTCTTCTTGGCAGGTTATCAAGACTAAAGAAACAGCATACTTCTATCTATCCGATTGTTGTTCTCTAACTTTCTGCAATGGCTTGTAATCAAATGTCAGATTGCAACCCGATCTTCAAATAAAAGGAAAATGTATGTGTCAGTGCGTTTATCATTAACAACGAAAAGATAAATCTTTTCGGTCTTGAGCTACTTTCGAAACATTCAATGTTTGTTAGCTCAAGTCAATGGCTTATGTACAATTCAGTGCATAACCCGAGCTTCAAAGAAAAGGGTAGTGTACGCTTCAGTGCGCTTTACCTTAAAAAGAAGAGAAATCTTCTTGTTTTCACTTCAGTAGATATGATAGTCATGACGACGATGATAGAGTTGGAACGTCTATTGGGTCATTTGTTCGACGAATACTTCAAATGGAGAGAATCAAGTTGTTTTAAAGTCTTCCGTTGTTACTACTGCTGATGCATCCGATAAACGTAAACAACAAGATTCAACTTCATCTACTTCAACTCTAACAACAACTATCTCTGCTGATGGAAACTTCGACTTGTAAATATTTTTGATATTTCTCTTTATTTTGATTTATAAATATTTTAAACAAAAAAAAATACAAAAATATAAAACCTATAAAAGCAAAATACAAAATCAGAAAATTTTCAAAAATACAAAAATAATCTTCTCCGACATGTCTCTCGACAATCGATAACATTTGCGCACCTAGAAATGTTGATTAATATTAATACAGGTGAATAAATGAAGTTCGAGCGAGAGTTTTAAATGCTTTCAAAACATGTCCTTTCACTTTTTCTCTACGACTAAGTAAATGTCAGCTTAGGACTCGGGCCCTAAAGAAAGGAAAATGTTCATTTATGTACATTTATCCTAGACAACGGGAAGTTCATATCTTCTCGGTCTTGAGCAAAGTCATATAAACATTCAAAGTTTTGAATGCTCAAGAGAAGTACTAAGGAAAATGATGGTAAATAAGACATATCTCACATATTTTCCTGTTGAGCACAATTTTTCAAGATATTTTCAAATAGAAAAATTTCAAATTCTTTCAAAATTGTGTGCTCAACAAACTCCCACTCTATTCTATAATTGAGGGGGAGTATAATAATATGATTCATTTTGCATGCTCTC